>JABXWE010022401.1:0-19528 GCA_014611495.1 Limonius californicus
AAGGCCATGGTATTGTGATGAAAAGTAGAAAATTTGTTTTTCGACATTTGTCAAAATCTTTGATTTACTTATCGGGACGTTTGCATTGTCATTTTCCTTCAGTTCCTGGTTCGTTGTGAGTTTATTTGCGTTTTTCTGTATTCATTCATTAAAAATGATAAATGAATATTATGTAATTTAAAAATTTAAATGATAAAAACGTAATTTTTGGACATCTCGATTTTGCTTCATGTAATGTCGGCCTACTAATTAAATTCTCCATAAATGCAAAGGCATCGTCAACGTTGCCAAGTATAATATTCTTTAAGTGTCTCGTGTGAGGAAACTAAGCACTATAGGAAGTCCGTGTTAGTTTTTTTGAGGACTGTACTTCTTACAGAAGAGTGCTATCTGAAGCTTTTAAGGTATTTAAAGGACACCCTGTATAGATGGGTCTATACATTTGATTAACTCTGTATAATATATAAATATAAAACCTATTTTAATTGAATATTTGATTCGGATTTAAAAGCCACTTGAAGTTGTTTTTAAAAAAGAAGGTTTAAACCTAAAACACATCAACGATATTCAGACAGCGTTGCCATACGTATTTGCGTTACTGATCATAAATAGCATTTATCCAATTATAACTAATATCTGGTAATTTATTATAATACGTCTAATAAACAACATGTTATACAGGGAATTTTTCTTTTTAGTATACATAGTGTGCGAGGCAAGCCTCATTGAACAGTAAATACATAAATGACTGTTCACTTTTTCTCAGTATAAATAAATTGTAAGTCCAACGTCTGAGGATATAAGTGTTTATTGCCAAATTTACTATTTACAAATATGTCTTAATTCTACTAAGTTTAAACGAGTAATGTGGTTGAAAAATATTCTGCAAGTAACATTCCCGTAGCTGTACAATAAAATAGTGGGGAAACGAAACGTGCTATTGGTAGGTTTCTGTATAAAAAATAAAGATGCAGCGGCGGTAGAACATAGTAATAAAAACATAAAAAAAAGGAAAATACACAAAATATAAGAATCCAGCGCAAATTCAAATACAAAAAGCAATAATAAAAATAAACTTATTTTAGGTAAACTGCCTAACTACAATATATCAATAAAATTTAAGAGTGGCTGAGACACCCTTGCACTGAAAGTACCGTTCTCTGCGAAAGTTTTTATGGCGCGTTGAACTAAAGTACCGTTCGTTCTCTGCGAAAGTTTTTATGGCGCGAACACATAGCCTATGTACACTTTTAAAAGAAACGCGTCAATTTCGCCTATTGTGTAGGCAACCAACTATACAGACAACTCAAGCATGCTGTGGCCACAGCGATCAAATTAATTCAATGCTAAAAAATAAAATTAATCTTTATTTAGTGTCAAACAATTGTTAGAAAATTTAAATCAGAGGGATGCGTAATAAATTCCCATAAAATAAACACTGAAAGTAATCACGTTTTAACCGAAGAAATGAAGTGAAATATTTTATGCTACGTTGAATAATAATAATTAAAAAAGTTTGCGATCGCCGGGAATTGAACTCGGATCAACTGCTTGGAAGGCAGCTATGCTGACCATTACACCACTTTGCCGCTGATGTATGTGTTTTGTACAAAATAAATATAATGTGCACGTACCTTACGGTAACATCACCCTGTCAATTTTTGCATTTAACAAAAACGTCATCATCTGTGTCCTATATACAGGATGAAATACTTATTTAATATAAACACTGCATCAACATAACCTTCATACTCAAATAATTCACAACTATAGTGACGTTTGTTTCTGATTTTTAGTTGTCGGTATAGTTGGTTGCATACACAATAGGCGAAATTGACGCGTTTCTTTTAAAAGTACCTATACATAGGCAATGTATACTAAAAAGAAAAATTCCCTGTATAGTTAAGTTACTTTGAACTTCTTATTTGTCAAATAATGTGCGGGTATGTGTTTTTGACGAGCAATTTTTTGATTGGTTTAGGCCATTTGGCTACTATTCTCCATCGGAATTTTTACAGTCATTTTCCGTAAAAATTTGTCTAAATATTAATTCTGATCTAGATTTTAAAAATGTGTTTAAAAATTTGAGTAAATGTCAACGAAATAGTGTTCCACATGGTTTGTTTGTGCACTTAATAAGACTATTATCGGCGTATTTAATACGGGCTATTGTTCATTGAACACCCGATTATATAGGTACTTGTTTATAAGAGGAGGAATTCAGAGGTGCTTTATCTTGCAAACATATTTATTGTTTTGGCCATTGAGGCGAGCGATATTACAACGAGACATTGAAAAATACTGTTGCTATGAGGATGTGATTACGAACTGTAATCGCATCAAAATGGAAATTAAACCAGTTTTCCTTCAATTTTAAATTTGTCATATTTTATTCAATAAGTTGATATTTATTTTAGATAATTTAGTCTTGTTGTTTTTAAGTTCATTTTCCATTCTGTCTGATTGGATTTTAATTTGCTGGGTCTTGCACTTGTATGCTAGGTTGTCTTCAAAATATTGTTTCGTTATTTTAAATAGTTTTTCATTATTTTATTAAATGCACCATTAAATAAAATATGACAAAGTGCACTGTACGACTGCACCCGTCGGTACTACCATACAAGTTTATTCTGTCTTGCCCTTTCTGTCTCTCCCTTCCAACGCACTCTCCCCTCTTCTCCCGTAACTCACAATACACCATTTTTCCTCCTTCACTCGCTTCCCTTACATTCAAAGTCAAACGTTGCGGTTTTTGGGTCCGTCTCACTCCATTTCTACCCCCACCCTACTTTTTCTCCCACCCTTTGCTCTTCTCCTATCTTTCTGCTCCTTGTTCCACCTCCTTTCATATACTTTCCTTCTTACATATCCCCTACATCCAAAATCTAATGTTGCAGTTTATTCTCTCTTTCTTTTTCTTTCTTCTCGTTATTCCTCCACCCTTCTTCCGTCTCCGTTGCTCTTTCGTCCACCCCGCTCGTTCTCCGTCTTTCTGCGCCACCCGTTCATCACCCCTTTATGTCACATTCTTCCCCTTCATCTTCCTCCCTTTCTACCAGTACCCAGTACAACGAATATAACAGGCAAATAGCCAAGATTGTATTAATTTAAGTCGTCGTATCACTACGCTGTATGATCAAATTTGGAACGCTTATAAAAATACTATAATAATAGGTATAATAAAAACAAAGGCAGAAACGTATTATACAGGGTGGTTGATTTGTCATTCGATAGTAAATATCTACTTTAGAATGGCACTAATTAGACTAAATAAGCTAACGCATCATAGAAATAAATCTACTACTATATTATTAATTTACTAAGTTGCCAATTTGTTGCAAGAAAATATAGGGGCTTCCTTTAAATGAAGCTTCGCTCCTTTGTCTTCTAGTAACAGTATTTTTTTATTAAAGTTGGTATCTGCTTGGAAGTGGCAAGGTGGCTGTATTTGTTTCATACAGCACAGCAGTTAATTACAAGTCACAACAACAGAATTAAATGAAGGTATAATATACTTAGAAAATATTCTCAATAAACTTTGTCAAGTATAAAAATAAATATAATTGTAATGGATAATATAAATTAACGTCATACACTATACTAAAGAAGAAAAATTCTAATGTAAACATATAGTTATTGCGTTCAGTGTTTTACACTGTGATTAAAACTATTCTTTTAACGTTTATAAATTTTCCGTTCACTACTTTTCTTGTAATATTCTATTTTGGATTTTGTTCATGACGTACTCTGTAAGTATTATTAATTAAATCCAATTACTATAAGTGCATTACCATATAAAGCCAATAACCGGTTTTAAGTAAACACTCCCGTAATCTCCCAGACAGTTTGAAACTGACCCATAAATTTTACTATCTCGCCCTAATGACTTTAGCCAATTATTATCTGTTTTCCACATTGATATATTCCAAATTCAAAAGTCCATAATGAAATTTAGAAAAATTCGAAAAATGTATACTGTATGCGCTTACGTTTAATACTTATAACAAAATTCAAGTAAGATACTTTGTTTCTTCAAAATATACACATGCAATTAGAAAAATAATGGATATAACTTTCTTGGAAAGTAGAAGTTGGAACATCCCGGCCGAATATCTAAGCAAAGGCCCAGAGCTAATTGTAGGTATAAACAAAAATATAAAAGAAAAAATGAAGGTGCTTTCTATTCTAGAAAATAATATTTTATATAGACATATAGGGTGCCTAAAAATGGCGGGCAAGCGTTAGTAGAGATTGTTTAGTGAGTTTTAGGAATATATTTAAAACATTTACGAAGCCCGATATGGTAAAACCTTTGGTATTAGCAAAGCATTGCTATAGGCAGAGATTTCTTAACGTAAAGAAATACTCAGTATATTGACGCCGTAGTTATTTTGGTTCCAGGCCCAGCTTTATACTTAAAAAATTTATCATTCGGATCATTCTTTTTTGTTGTGAATATTTGATTATTATGTCAAAAGACCTTCCTCTTCGTTACTTTAAAGATATCAATTAAGATTTTTTAACATCAATCAATGCAAGTTATTGTACCTATATTCAATTTCTAAACAGACTGCATATATTCTTTGAGGCTTTCGCGGTTTCTCGAACTGTCAGTATTGCAATTTACTTACGGCTTAGACCGCGTCGTCATTTGGGAACTACATCCAGCATTATCAGGTAAGGCCAGAACTGTTTCTTGTCTGCCTTTACAAGCATTTGCTCTAGAAGTTTGAGCAATATTTGTTCGTACGCCCTGTCTGCCTGAACAGGGCCGTGTGCTTAGATTTTTTAAACCTGGGGCGGACAAGGATTTGATCTTAATGTATTTTGTTTGCCAGGACAATAATACTTGGCCGGCTTATGCTTGTTAGCTGTTTGTGAAGCCATACAAACTAAGTTCTGGTTCTGGAGTTCTGGTTGGCTGTCACCATTGGGCAAAGACGGATCCGTTGGAGCGTGATCGTGTGATCGAAGATGCTTAGGAGTCCTTACAGGGTAAACTACTGGAGTCCAAGCTTTACTGAGTCTAAAACTATTCTCCCTGTTTATGTTGTTAGGTTGTGACTCAATTCCAATTGCTTCACGTATGATAGGGGGGAAGTAATGAGGTACTCTAGCGAGTAGCCGAGCATTGTCAAAGTCCATCTTATGTCCAGGTAAAACCAGTATGTTCAGCCACCGCAAATTTTGTGATGCGTTTGTATTTGCAATCACCTTTGTGTTTTCGTAATCTTAACTCGATGGAACGACCAGTTTGTCCGACGTAGTTTGAGCCACAAGAGCAAGGGTATTGTAGATCCCGGCTGATTTTAAATTCAATATATCCTTTGCGGATCTGAAACCATTTCCCAAAGTTTCATTCGTCCTAAAGACTGTCTTTATGCTGTACCTTCTAAGAACATGCCCAATGTCTTGAGAAACGTTAGTTTACATGGGTTCACAAACAGCTAACAGTCATAAGCAGATTAAGTATTATTGTCCTGGCAAACAAAATACATTAAGATCAAATCCTTGTCCGCGCCAAGGTTTGAATAATCTAAGCACACGGCCCTGTTTAGGCGCGCAGGGCCTACGAACAAATATTGCTCAAACTTCTAGAACAAATGCTTGTAAAGGCAGACAAGCTACAGGTCGGGCCTTACCTGATAATGCTGGGTGTAGTTCCCAAATGACGACGCGGTCTAAGTCGAAAGTAAATTGTAGTATTGACAACAGACTACATGTTTTTTAATAGTTTTATTTCTAATATTTATGTGTTGATGTTTTTTTGTCATTAAACAAATAATCGATATTATATATGATACATCTTGTAAAACGAGGTTTAGCTAAGGTTCGATTAGAAACCGAAGTTTTGTCGAAAGTACACATGTTACATTACCTACGTCAATTGACAAAGTATTCGGATATACTTAATTCATAAGCTAAGGTTCGATTAGAAACCGAAGTTTTGTCGAAATTACACATTTTACATTACCTACGTCAATTGACAAAGTATTCGAATATACTTAATTCATAAGCTACCACGTCGGTATACCAATGGAATATTTTGATTTTATCGAACGATATATTATTTATTATTATTACTGCAATAATTAGATATATTAGCAATTCTTAGAAATGAATAATGACTTTAGATAAGACTTAACACTAATAACTAATGAGAAAGTGAATGTAGTTTTGGAAAAATGAAAAAGATGGCGTGTTGTTATTATGTTTTCCTCTTTCTATACGGTTTTTAACAATTTGATCCATATTTTCAGCTTCCTACCTACTAAACTAATGATGCTGTTTACAATTTAAACAGTAAAATTACAATGTAAGGTCGTGATTGCATTTCCACTTAGATTAAATGTTCGTTAAGATTGCATTACGGTTGGCCGTCAATGCAGCGTGTTTCACGTGAAAGTTTTTATCTACAGGGTGTTTCCAATATCATTCTCTACATCGCTATTTTGCTTATTGTAGCAGATACAGAGGATACGTTGTTCATTCTTTGTCGTAAATAGAATTGCGGATGAGAAAATATTATTTGTAAGTGATTAACGTGATTCACTTTTCACTTTTTTTCGCTTTACTTAAACCATATTTAACTTTCGGTGTTATGAAGATATATATTTTTTGCTCATATCCTAAGTTGATATCTTACGCAACGGGTTATGTTCATACATCTCGTTTATTATACAGGGTGATTCATAAGGTACGGAGGAGACTGAGAAGGTAGCTAGAGGGACCAAATAAAGTTTTATCTTAAGAAAAAAACTTTATTTTGGTCAGCTCTAGCTACTCATTCATTCAGCCTGTATATGATATCAGGCCTTTCGTCAAAGCAAAAGTAATTGTTAACAACACAAAGATAGGTTCCAAATTTAGTAGAAATCGAAATGTCCAATACATATATACAGTGTGTCCCAAACAAGATGATGCATGCTTCTTGTGTAGGAAAACCTCAAAGAAGCAGTACATAAAAACGCCAACTGAATAATAACTAATTATTTTAATGTTGCTTCTGTAAAAACTAGAAGTTTAGTTATTGAGAATTGAAAAACAATAGGAGATGCTTCCAAAAATTTTGAGCAGTAATCTTGCGATATGTCAGTAATAGACATATTTTGGAAACTTAAAGTCTGGTACAATCATGGAGATGCAATTAAAAATGGTAAATATTTCTGTAGGTGCAATAAATTATTTAAATTTTTATATAGCATTTATGTTAATTGATATTTTCAAAGAGAATTTTTTTCTACTGTATAAAACCAAATAAATAGGACTAAATATACCATGTAAAAATATACGAAGCTGCTTCTGGTTTATGAGAAGGCAGTAAAATAATTAGTTATTGTTCGTTTGGAATTTGATATTTAACTTCTGTTTAAAGTATTTTTTGCATCTTATCTCTAGCAAATCTTCAATCAGTAAACAAGGGCGGTACCTACAAAATCGTTAATAAATCTCTTTTCCGTCATTGATAAAGTTTCTGTTCGGAAAACTTTTATCTAATCCCTGATGTTTCTCAGTCGTAGATTATTTGTACTGCGTTTTCGTTCTTATTGGTCTCTAAAAATGAACTTTTAGGCTTATAATTGTAGACATATTTAGATAATCTATTCTGATAAGATTGGAATGTGAAAAGTTTTGCGAAGTGTCTGTTGCAAGTATTTTGATTTGAAAACGTACATGGGAAAATTTTGTGTTTTCGCTTGTCAAATGATTGGCTATCACCAAATACGTGGTGGTGGTAAAGTATGTAAGCAATTGGATGTGTTTGATAATACATTCTTAAATAATCTCTGGTCACTTGTATGGATTTTAAATTTTGGGCTTTTGGTTGGTTGCATTATATTTTTTGTGACGTCATCCTTGTTGTAGATATGTATGTTCTCGGTTTTAGAGCGTTTGACTACGCTTTCCGGTTTCTACTTTCCACCTCCTTCTATCTGCCCAGTCTCCTTCTTGTAGTTGTCTTTCTGACATTGCTCGTTTTGTGTTTCCTTTCCATGTATGCCTTGGTCTTCCCGGTCTTCTTTTCTCACTCGGTGTCTATTGCATTTTATGCTTGGGTATTCGTTGTTCGTCCATACGCTGAACGTGTCCATACCATACGAGTTGTTTTTGGCGTATGTCGTCAATAATTGTATTTTCTATCTGCATTATTTCCCTCATTTGTTCATTTCTGATTCTATCCAGACGCGATATTCCTACTGATCGTCACCAATAGTCCATCTCTCTGACCAGGAGTTTCTTTTCTTCTTTGTTGTTTATTTGCCAAACCTCGCAACCATAGGTCACAACGCTTTTTAGGATAGTGTTGTATATATTGGTCTTATTCTTTTTTGATATGTGTTTCTCCCAGAGTACGGGATTTAGTGCTCCTACTTATTCTTCTCTTTGATTATTCTTTCTCTAATTTCTCTTTCGTATTTTCCAGTTTGGTCTATTGTAACTCCTAGGTATACATACTCTTCACAGGCTTGCATAGTCTCATTATTTTCTAATTGGAGATTTTCTGGTGTTCCCTCCACGCATAAATATTTGGTCTTTTCCATATTCATCCCCCAGGCCCCACTTCTGGTATTCTTCTTTAAGTTTTTGGCACATGTACTCTAGATCTTCTCTGTCGTGTGCCATTGCCACCTGGTCATTTGCAAAATGTAGGGTATATATCGTTGTATCGTCCAAGATCGGAATTTCCATTCCTTGGTATTTTCTTCTCCATTGTTGTAGTGCTGAGTTCAGATATATTTTGAACAATGTAGGTGAAATGCAGCACCCTTGTCGTAGCCCTTTTGTCACCAAGAATAGCGTCGAAAGTTCATTACCGTTTTTAGTTTCAGATGTTGAGTAATGATACAAATGTTGAATTTTTTCTAGGACTTCCCACAGTTTGTAGACTGACACATTGTCATATGCCTTAGTGAGGTTGACGAATGCGAGGTGTAATTCCTTCGAGGTAGCTAGGTTTTTCTCCGTCAGCTGTGTAAGACAGAATATATTATCGACGCATGAGCGTCCGCCTTTAAACCCGCTCCGCTGCTCTATTTTGTATGGTTTCTATTCATCTTCTAAAATCATCTTTAATACTCTGCCGTATAGTCTCAGTATAGGCTCATTGTGCTTGTTACTGATATGCATCTATAGTTGTTACAGCTATATGTTCTTCCTTTTTTATGTATAGACGTGATCCAAGCAGTTTTCCATTGTTGTGGTACACTTTCTCCATTCACCAATGTATTGAATAATGTTGTAATCAAGTGTATTAGTTTGTTTGGTCCACATTTAATTAACTCTGCCGGTATACCTTCTGGGCCGCTTAACTTACCATTTTTCATCATTTTGACTGCTTGACCAACCATGTTCGAATTTATTTCAATCTGTTCTCCGGAAACCTCATGGCTTCTAGGCGAGGCTGTTACATATTCAGGTCTCTGTTCCGTTAGTAAGTGTTTGTAGTAATCTTCCCATTGTTTAGTTGTTATAATGGGTATAGTAGTTCTTTGTACGTGATTGGATTTTAAACTTTTTATGAATTTCGAAGATTCCGTAGTCCATGTCCCTCCTAGGTATGTGTTTAATTCTTGGGATTTCCTTTCCGAACTGTTATTTTTTTTCCATAATGACAGTTCTTCTAAACCGCGCTTGTTCTCTTTTATATGCTACTTTATCTTCTATTAATTTTGAATTAAGCCATTGTTGGTAGGCTTGTTGTTTTGCCTTTTTCTGATTTTTTAGTGTTTCACTCCACCATTCATTTCGTTTCCCTTTTGGTTTGTGTTTTTTTCCGAGTGCTTCTAATGCTGCTGTATGAATACATTGTACGATGTGTTTATACAGACTTTCAATCGATGCATTTGCATAGTTGTGCTGTAAGATATTTTGTATTCGTCTCTGATATAGATTCCTTGTACTGAATTCTTGTAGAGTTTCGATGTTATAGTTCACAGTTTCTATTTTTTGAGTATCTTCCACCTGTTTTTGTAGTATAGGTTTGTTTTAGTTATAGGGTAGCAAGATCTTCGATTTGACTAAATAGTGGTCACTTCCACATTTGCCTCCTCTGTATGCTCATACATTTGTTGCTTTTAGTTGAGTCTTCTGTTTAATAATAACGTAGTCTATTATAGATTTTAAATTTCTAGCCTCCTGTCTCCATGACGTAAATTTGTGTATATTTTTGTAATTAAAGAATCCATTACATATTTTAAGGGTATATTGTTTACATAGATCGATCAGTCTTTGGCTTGGTTGTAGATATGACGCGGATTTTGTAGTACATAGTAGCTTATATATTCATCATTATCATCATCATCGTCGTCATCATGATTTAGGCCTTTATTCGGCCTGTTCCGGCTCAACTCCAGCGTTTTAGAGGTCTACCTATATCTCGTTTTCCTGTCGGTCTATATATTAGATATTATATTTTATAGAGCAATTGTTTATGTTCAGAAAATACAACGTATAACAATAAAATTCTTACAATATGTGGTCATATTAACGATCTTTTGCAGTCGGATAATGCCCAAGGTGGACAATAAATTCTTGTTGAACGTTATCAACAATATTTCGCTTTTTATCTTATTTACGTTCAAACATAAAAATTGCTCCGTTTGTTGTAATAAACTTCGTTTTATACCTACAGAGAAAATAATTGAGTGGTTTAGATCTGGAGCTACATCTACCTACAAAAGCTTGATCAAAGTATTTAGATTCCTTTGCAGCATATGTGGAAAAGCTCCATCTTGCTGATACCAAATTATTGAAAAAGTCTTTGTTACAATAGCAAATAGCTAAAGTAGGCACTAGATGTTCTCAAGTAAAGTGAAATATTGCGTTCCATTAATATCTTATAAACAACCAAAAATTTTTTTAACACATTAACTAGCAACTTTAAAAATGTATTTTGAGCATCTTGCTTGAATTTTCAGTTGTCTGACATCATCTCTAAGCAGAACGTTGCTCTAGCTTTCGTTTTGGGCATTGTCAGAAATGGACAAAAATTTGTAGATTTATTGAAATAATATTAGTCATATTTAAGTGTATTACATGTAAAATAAATAATTTTATTGAGCTATCGAACTGGTAATATTTTAGGAAATAATTTACATGGCTGTAAAGAAAATAAACACTTTTTATAAAAGATATAAAGGTTTCTTTTATAAAGCAAACTGATGGATGCGGCCATATCTTAAATACGGATGACGTCACAAAATATAGTAACGTCAACAAAGTACAATACATGTAAATCTTTTTAACCTTCGCTTTAACGCCCCAGAAATATATCGCAGAAAAGGCTTCTCTCGTATTTTTGATCGGTGGTGTTTATGGATTTGTGGGTTAATTTTTATAATTAATTGACCTTGAACAGAATAAAATCTGGGTATATTGGCGGCCAATCATAGCTTTTGTACAGATATGCCTATCAAGGAAATCTACCATTCAACAACTAACTACTGTTGGAGGTGCTCCATCCTGTTGAAAGAAAAATTGTAGCTCGTATAGGGTCGATAGCATTTATTAACATATTTAAATAAATGTTTCCGTAATTTGCACAACAAAATAGAATTTTCTTTGGTTTTTCGTTCTCCAAAAGCAGTAAATCAATTCAATTTTCAGTGTTGATTTTGTATTTTTATACTTTTGGCCAAAGAGTAAACAATGTTTTGTGGAAGTGCTCCAACCTGTTGAAATTAAATTAAAATTCACAGAATTAATGTAATAGCTATGAAGGTGTGGTTAGTGTTTGGAGGAAAAGTTTTATTTACCCCATCCAGATATATTTGGGTGTATTCTTGATCAGATATCGTAAATACTTACATGTTCAATTTTGTAAATATATAGCTTATTTTAAATAAAATAAATTCGAGTCTGTTCAGTTATGGTAGCTTGCATGCTTGCAACATATTGGGGAGGTGTTCCATTTTATTAAAAGTTAAATTGTTATAGTTTTTGCGAGGCTGCGGTTTTTCTATTATATCTAAATCAACCTTGTCGCCTATTCATAAAAGTAAATCGACTATACCATGTTGGTGGATGTTTTCAGTCAAAATGTAAATTACAAACTTATTGTAATAGCTACAAAGGTTGTGGTCTGCCTTTGAAGGAAAAAGCCAATATAATACACCCGGTGGATTTGTGAGTTAGTGAAATCGCGCCTCAAATTAAAGGGAGGCTGGCATTTTCTAACATATTCAAATTAATATCGTCGTTTAGTTAAGGAAGTAAATTGACTGTCCCACGTTTTTGGTTGACTTGTTCAACCAAAGTACTAATTGTTTATGAAATTTAACAGAAATACGAATTAGACTTCAAAACATTATTGTAATAGCTGCAAAGGTGTGGTCTTGAAGGAAAATTGGATTTTCTTTCTAGGTTAGTGAAATCGTTCTTCGTTGTAAAGGGCGGGCGATTTTTTCTAAGATAATCTAATCAACATTGTCTTTTATTCAGAAGAAGACTGTCCCACGTTTTTAGTTGACAATTTCAAACCAAAGTATTAACAGTTTATGATATTTAATAGAAATACCAAGTAGACGTCATAAAATTATTGTAACAGTTACAAGTTTGAAGTTAAATGCCATATAAAATATTTAGTAGTAGCACTTTTGTGGATATTATTTCTAGGTTAGTGAACATTTTTCTCGGTTTAAAAGGGGATGGGCGCATTTTTTATTATTCAAATCAATGTTGTCGTGCATTCATAGACGAAAATTGACGGAACCATGTTGTTGTTTGATGTTGTTAACCAAAGTGTACAGAACTTCTGAAATTTAACTAAATTTTACCATCATACAATTAATGTAATAGCTAGAAAGGTGTGGCACGCGTTCAAAGAAAAATGCTGTATAAAACATTTAGTAGTTTTGTGGATTTTTTGCCGGGGTTAATGAATTTTTTGTGTCTTAGAAGGGAGGCGTTCTCTAACTTATTCAAATCAATGTCGTCCTTTACTTATAAAGAAAATTGACTGCACCATGTTTTTGGTTGATGTTTTCAATCAAAGTGTAAACAATTTTTAAATGTTAACAGAATTCGTAGTAAAAATCACAAAATTAATGTAATAGCTACGAAGGCGGCCTTGAAGCAGAATGCTATGTAAAATACCTAGTGGTTTCGTGGGTTAGTGAAATTCTTCCTTGCGTTAATGTGCGGGCGTCATTTTCTAATATATTCATATCAATGTTGTCGTTTCTTCATACACAAAAATCGACTACACTATGTTTTTGATTGATGTTTGCACCAAAATATTAACAATTTTTAAAATTTAATTGAATTTTGAAGTAACTTTACCACTACTACAATAGCTACAAAGCTGTGGTCTGCGTTAAAATGAAAATGTCATATAAAACTCCTGGTGGTTTTATAAATATTCTTTCAGGGTTAATTCTTCCTCGTCTTCAAAGTGGGTGGCGTTTTCTAACATATTGAAATCAATGTTGTCGTTTATTCATAGACGAAAATTGACTACGCTTTGTTTTTGGTAGATGTTTTCACTTAAAGTATAAACACTTTTGAAATTTAACAGAAATACGAAGAACACGTATCAAGATTAATGTAATAGCCACAAAGGCGTGGTCTGTATTTGAAGGAAAATACAATGTGAAACATTTCGTGGTTTTGTGGATTTTCTTTCTGGGTTAATGAAATTGTTCCTTTCTAACATATTCAAATCAATGTAGTTGTTTATTCATAGATGAAAATTGAGTGTTTTTGGTTGATGCTGTTAGCCATAGTGTATAGAATATTGAAATTTAACCGAATTATGAATTATCCTCATATAATTAATGTAATAGGTGTGGTCTGCGTTAGATGGAAGAGGCCAATATGAAACAGTTGGTCGTTTAGTGTTTGTTTTGATTAGGAAAATTGTTCCTCTGCTTAAAGATCGATGGCATTTTCTAACAAATTTAATATATATACATAGAATTTGAGATTTTTTTTGGTTTCTTGCGTTTTCAAGATTAAGATTACCTTTCAGCTTAGATCGCGTCATTATTTGGGGTAACAACCAGCATAATCAGAAAGGACCTGCCTGTGGCTTGATTAGGTGGACGATGATTTACTCGAATTGTTAGATATGGCTGCTTACACAATTCTTGCTAATCATTTACTAATTGGAAATGTGCAGATTCGTTCTATTTAGTATCTACTGTTCAGTCTAATAACGTTAGGTTAGATAGACGAAATATAAGACAGAGTCGTAGTGGGTTTATCTTCGAGTGTACAATTCTTATTCCGATAAGCTACGTATATCTTATGTATGTGTATTTACATAAGTAATTACGTTGAGATAACGTATTTAAACGTGATTATTGGGCCCAGTAATTTCATGGCAACAACAGACTACTCGCCTGTGCCAAAGCAAAAGGTTTCTCGTTGCCATGAACTATTACAATTGCCTGTTTAGCAATTACACTTTCAAAATAGCACCAGATACTTTCATTCCAATGAATTTCGCGGTTCACATTCACACCAGCAACAATTTTAATGAAAAACGTGGAGAGAATGATGGAATTTTTAGAATAAGGACGTAAAGAGGAAGTGTCAAAGAATGCCCATTTTTGAAAGTGATGTAATTCGTATAATTTTTGGCAACTGAGTGGGCTGTAAATTGTAATTCGGAGAAAGTGTGATCATCTGTATGAGAATTAAACTGTCAAGGTTGAGTTTTGGCTGAACTTGTTGACTAATCTTACTGCCTTGTTACGTATTTGCTGTCACGTGCTTTATTATTTACAGCTAGTTCTACATCTATACACGGACGTGTTCCAACAGCCAGTAACGAGATTGAGATCGAGAGGAGTGTATGTTGTTAACTAACTTATAACAGTGCATCAATTAGAAATTCGCTAAGAGATTCGTAAATAGCACTGCTGCTAACAAATAGAGACAGTCGGTGCTAATGGACTTTTATCTACGTAATATGTTTTCTAAAACTCTCGTGCGGTGTACGAAATTATTCACACATTCAGTAATAGTCATAATTTAATATTCAACCGTGATATATCATAGCAAACTGTTAGAAAATGGCCACCGAGGGAGACAGCAGGTCTTTGAGTTCTGGAATATCAATTCCTCAATGGATGAAGGGCAGAATTACCGATACAAGGTAAGCTTCGATTTTATTCACATTCGCAAAAATATTGCATATTTACGGCAGTTCTGGTGCGATTGTTTCACATATGCTGATACAGAAACCAAAAATTTTGAAATAAAAACAGTTTTATCATACAGATTTATGACAGTATTTCTTGTTATCAGTGTTTTTAATGTTTAATTCGTTTGATTTTGAACTGAGTTGATAATTCCTATTGGTTTGTAAACAAGAGGTGAATAAAATTACTGTGGGCTACTTACATTACGTAATCGCGTATATACTATTAAACCTAGATTTTGTGTTTAGTATTGCAACGCTTTAAAAAACTGTTTAGGTCAAAATTATGGCGTTCGATCATTTGGAAATACTTCTTTTAAAAGTGACTCCCCACCCCAAATTGGTGTGCCAAAACCACTAACAGCAATTGCTGTAAAACTGTTAGCGTTAATCAAATGAAATTTATAAATGTATCAATATGTTGGTTAAGAGCAAAAAAAATGAAATAATGGGAGGGTGGTTCCCCCTGTTACCCCCATGGTGGTGCCCCCCTGTTACCCCCATATAAGATTTTCTTGTTAGAAAATAACAGCAATACTTACACCATTAAAAACTTTGTAAAGAAATAAACATTTTATGTTTGTTTTGGTATTTATATTTCGTTTAGGAGAAAACTTGTAAAATATTAATGTTGCTTTTTAAGAGAAACTATAGAAATGCAATTTAAGTAGCCGTAGATACCATAAAACAGGTGAAAGCAACACTGTTTCGTGAATGTAGTACAAAAAGTTTTAAACTAATACTGTACTAACAATCTCTACAAATCTGAAAAAAAAATGCAAAAGTGGTGCGCCCATCATTGAATTATTTTTTCTAGAAAAACAGAAGCATTAATTACAACGCTAGAGATTGTTTTATTTTGAAATGTAAACATTTTGAATTAAATTTAAAAATTATACAGTATGTTTTTTAAGAAAATTTATAAAAGCAAACAAATTAAGTTGTCATAAGGCAACTGAAAGTGAGTAATTGTCATGTAAATTGTTTCGTGATTGGTACAAAAAGTGCCTTAAATCAGTATATTAAGGTGAATTAGTTGGCATTTAGTACTTAGTTGCGGTTACATTTTCCATAAGTAAGTAAATAATGGCTAATATTACTTAAGTTGTATTTGTTACGAAACGGCGATACTTTCACTTGCTTTATGTTAACTTAAATTGTGATTTATAATTTTTTACGACAATATTTACTGTTTCTAATGTGTTTTTAATTCCAAAATGATTGCTTTTTTTTGTATATGTAACGAGAAAAACAATCTGATAGTGATAAATCGGGGGCACCTTCCCAATGTGTCCTATTCCTTTGCTAATTTATCTATTTAACGCGATTATTCCCATTACCGACGTATACTTCCCCAAAAAAATTAATTTCCTGAATTGAAAACGTTTTGGAGATACTGTTATTATTTTCTTTTTATTTTTTATAGTTTGATATTTTTATAGAAGCATTTTCGGACAGCATTTGAAGCAAATCGCCACAATTTTGAGTCAGGGAGCATATCTCAGTTTGTTTTTGAATAAGAAGAATATACCCTGTTTATGCTACACACCGGAGTATAATCAATACTAGATTCAGTACAATTTATGTATCAAACATTTTTTCTCTCCGGAATTGCGGAAAACTACATATAATATGATATACTCGTACTGATCATAATCTTGTGTGCTTGTCATAATATCATATTATACTAGTCATAATATCATATTATACTAGTCATAATATCATGTTATACTAGTCATAATATCATATTATACTAGTCATAATATCATAATATACTAGTCATAATCGTATATACTAATCATAATGTGATATTCCAGTCGTAATATCTTCATATGGACAAAATATGTATTGCTTGGATCAATGTCACTTTGACAAAATGTTGCATCAGTTCTTGCGGTAGACTGAAATAAAATGGAAACCAATGTAAATTTAATTATTGGTTATTAACATTGTGAGTCAATTATAGTATGGCGCGTGTAATTTACAACGTATTGTATTTTACAGTAAAGGATTCGTATAACAAATGTGTTTGAAATGGGCTTTTTACTTTTTTTTTACTTCTAGTAGCAGATAAAACTTGGCCATTTTTGAAATGTTTTTGTTGTAATTAAACTCTAAAATTGTTGAATTAAGAAAATAGTGAGTTGTAGCTCCTTCCTGTGAGTTATTTATTGTCCTGGAGATAAATTGAGAAGACACAGCGAGAATGAATTATTCGCGATCAGATTCAGTGAGGTAGACATTAAAAATAATTATCTGGTGATTTTAAATTGTTCCAAATCGTTTTGGTACATTTTTGGTCTTTTGTAGCCTTTGGTTCTGTTAAAAATAACAGCACATGTGTTTGGTGCTATGTCTAGGAGGCACGTCGAATCTGTTAGCGAATAGTTCATTCATATGTTGGATCCCGTTTTTAATTTCTGTCTGATCTGCTAGCATTTGCTTTACATTGCTTTAATAATACATAAGATATTGAGTGTTAAAGAAACACAAACCTACTTTATACATCTGCAAAATTGTTGCTTTGATATAGTGAATCTAATTATTGTTATTCAATAATTTTTCTAGCTTCAGAATTCAGTAATAAAGCTACATTTTGTTGGCAACTTTGTCGAAATTCTGATCATGAACTATTTAGAAGTATTTGAAGTAACAAGTGACTGTGAAAAATATGTTGTTTGTAGTTTAATTCACACTACTAAAATTATTATTTTAATTTCCATACGTCATTATGTTTCTCTATAATGGTCGGCCATCGATACGACTTCACTGTTAATATTTCATGTCCTTGTAAGCAAATCTTTATTCTAGCGGAAACGTAAATGTCGTCCTACATACCGAATTCCAGCAATTAGATGCAAATTGTAGGCATCAAGCATTACTTTATCCTAGTTTTATAATTTTACTGATAGATGGCTCTCCGACAGGGATTTTATCTGACGACTCGAAAACGTAGGTTCAGGATTAAACCCTAACCTAACTTTAATAAAAGATATTTCAAATAGTTATTTTTAATCAAGTGGCATCGGGTTTTCTGTTTTAAATTAAATATAATCCGACGTTTTAAATTATGTAATGATAATGATATCCAGATTTTGGTTCGTCAGTAGTGAAGAAAATCAAAATATGTAGCCTGTCAGGTAATACAATTTGAAGTTGTTCTAAGTATAGTTTGTTTATTTTTCATAAGATTCGTAGACACTTATGCCTGTACACATTCCAAAATTTCAAAGATTGCTCTTTTTAAAATATATAGATATTTCTCATTTCCTGCCTTACTTAGCGCATTAATGCTAAATTGTTCGAAATTTTGTAGATAAATACAGCTTGCCGGATTTAACTTTGCTGGTGGGAGCTGCGCGGCGCGAGAAAGAGTGGGCACTAGAGGAACAGAGAGAAATACAATGGGCAGTTAGAATTCGGTACACTCAGTAAAAGAAACGAGCGTACGCTTCCCTGCTTTAATATTAGATTGAAACTCCATTGGGTGCACTTTTCACTAGAGTGTTCAGTGATGTTGACTGCTACAAACACACGATGATATGAAGCAAGGTTAAAACCGGCAAGCTGTATACTCCTAAGAAATGTAGATTTAAGGCTTACTCTGAATCACATGATAAAAACGGACTAGACCAAGCAATTATAGGGAATATAAAAGTTGCACTGCAGTTGTCTTCACATACCAAGAATTTCGACAACTAAGTATGAATAATTTAGATACCTTACTGTGACCATTTTCAGTCTAATTTAGCCTCCTGTCATCTGCCAAGCAAAATATTAAGTGAGCAATTATAATATTTATGTACCTGATTTTCACTAAAACATAATTAGGAAAAGAGTGAATCTATAAATTAATTGAATTTTGAAGTTTTGCAAGGTAATTGTGAAAATCATGTACATAAGCTTTTGCTTGACAGATGACAGGACACTAAATTAGATTTACGTGATATACGCCACTAAAAATGGTCATAGTAATAAGGTATCCAAATTATTCCTACTTAGTTGTCAGAAATTCTTGGTATGCCACACATGTACCGTGAGTTCAAAAAGTAATTACATAAGGGTTGGCCATGGAAAATAAAAGTAACGTCAACAGCACAAATCACTTACTGGTATAGATACCTAACGCACACACAAAGTGCTTTTTGAGCGTATACGGCGCCTCTGGTGGTCGGGAGATGAACTAAACTCACAAGCGGGAATTTTGAATTTGAAAACTGAACTTTCAGTTATAATAAAACTGCAGTTTTATATCAATACAACAAAAAAAATTGTTGAATAACAAAAAACTCTAGTACCTATATATTATTATGTTAAACTTAATATATTGTAAAAGTAAATAATAACAAAGTTAAGGAATATAATTTTTATTGAAACATTTTT
>JABXWE010022404.1:0-10411 GCA_014611495.1 Limonius californicus
TCCTTAGGTATTTTTTCCGTTTATGGTTTGTTTTATACATCTGCATGACGGGATTTTTTTCAAAAATTTTTCATTTCATCATTGCAAATATAATACAATATGTACTTAAACACGATACTAGTAATAATAATAGCCCAAATATTGATCCATAAAGAAACGGAAACAATTCGATATATAAAATTTATTCAGAAACAGAAAAATTGTACATTATATATAATAATGTAGTCTAGACCTAAACGTTTATTACAATAAACACTAATTAATTTTAAACTATTTTAGTACTTAATAGGTCAGCCTTTGTGTTGTGGGTGGGATATCTATTAGATAGATATTATCTAATTCAACTCTATTGGTAACCTTTTTTATAATAATTAATTAACACACCTGTGTATTGGTAAAATATGTTTATTTGGCACAGCGAATGCTATGCATGTTACCGCTGTGGAGTATCGAAAGGAACTGCCGTTAGTACGGTTTGAACATTTGGGATTTCGGTGGTGAAATTCAATTTAAGGCTTGAAGATTACAATATTTAACTTACTCTTAAAAGGTTTTCCTTGTACATTATGGAAGAGCTATGTAATTGGTATTTCCAGAAAACTATAACTATTATAAATTAAGTAATATTGAACTGCCACAACACTTTGTTTTTAATAACTAATTCACACCTTCTTGGCATACATAACCAGTTTTTGTAATTCTTCCTTCGTAGTGTAGCCATACCAGGCATCAATTAGGGATTTGATTAATTTCTTGATAATGTTGGAAATCCTCTGCCATAAGTTTTCTATCGGATTGAGGTCCCGGGATTGTGCTGGCCAGTCTATTCTTTTACCTTTATTGGACGACATCTAAGATTGAACAACCTTTGCTCTGTGGCAAGGAGCATTATCATCTTGAAAGACAAAGGTTTTGTCAGAAAATCACTTTTTTCCACTAGGCAGCATCTTCTCCTACTTGGTTGCATTCATCATGCCAGATACAACATGCAGTCTACCAACACCTTAAGCAGACATGCAGCCCCATATTATGACAGCCGTTGGATGTTTAATTGTTGACAGAACACACTGTCGTGAAAATTCTTCTCCAGAAAATCTTCTAACGTATGTGTTTCCAGCATGATTTTTAATATTAAATGTACATTCATCACTAAATAATACCTTCTGCTATTGTCCTCGGGCCCAATGGCGATGATCCTCTGCCCATCTCAAACGGCGGAGCCTTTGTTTTTCTGATAGGAGGGGTTCCTTCCGGGCTTTGCAACCCCTAAGTCCAGATTGAAGACGTCGCCGCTTACAGTAGAAGTGCACACACTTACACCAGTAGCTTCGGACCATATTTTGGTTAAATCTGTCGAGTTATTACTTCTGTCTGCCAGGCTCGTCCTTTGCAATACACTGTCGTTGTTTTTTTTTCTACGACCAATCCTTTATCTTCAATTGTTTCCGTCTCAGAGTATTTTTGATCACTCTAATTATTGTGGATTGATTGCACTGCACTTTCATAGCTATTTCACTACTGGAAGCGCTTTGTTTATGATGAAAAGCTATTTCTTTTAGGATGGCATTTAGCTACTTTTGAGAACATGCAAAATGCAACTGAATAATCCACAGCACCTGTAGATATTTATATATATTGCTATGCAACAAAAGTCATGGTATAAAACTTACGCCAACTAGCTCAAACATAAAACTGATATCTCAGGGTATTAAAGAAATGTCTCTAGTCTCTACTCTTGGCTTCGTCTCGTAGAAAGTTGAAACGCTAAAAAAATTCCTCGTGCAAATTCTTTCAAGCTTCACTTTGCTTTAATGTCACCGTAACTAGTTTATCTTTTATCAGCACCAACTTTTACACTGTAGTTAGGCACGCTAATATGCCCCTGGACAGCTACCCATCTGGTGCACAGGCTGCATTCACCTCCACCTGGTTGGCGCAGCTCTCCGTGGACTGCCGGCTTTTCTCGTCACATCGTTCTTCACCATTTTTTATTTGCGACAATTAAAACCACACTTCGTTTGATGATGCTGTATTTTCTTTTAAAATATTACATTTTTTATGACATTCCAAACAAAAAACAAAAGTAATCTCTAATTTAAAATTTAGTAATCGTTGACCGGCGGGGAAAGAGGTAATATTGGCCCGGAAAACACTTCTTACTCCGGTGGCGATTCAAAGATGAATGCATTAATTATTTAATCGAATTTAGAAGCTTAGTTTTACTTGACAACCAATGAAATTACAAGTTTTATGACAGATGGGATAACTGTCATGCTGTCAAACCCCATTTTTAAATTATTATTAAGTTACACAACAAATCACAATAAAACCTTCAGATGGCACTTATGGCCAATTAGCACTTAAGCCCCCCCCTCCTATTATAATATCACAGCAATATATATATATATATATATATATAAACACTCATAACATAATAGGTATTTCTCCTAATTATGCTTTTATGTTTCATGTTAAATGCATATTAATGATCCCATTGGAAAACGCCTGAATAACTGATTACCGATTTTAGGAAAGTAGTCATCTTAATTGTATTTTATAAAGTTCTAAGTACTTCATTAGAAATAACTTGTTGACATAGTCATTAAAATCCAATATTTAGAAGTAAAGTTTGGACCGTTGCCAAACGTAACTAAACTTAAAGAAATAATTATTTTCTTGGGTGATACAGGACTTTTTCACACCACTATACATCATCTTCAAATATTATTATTTTTAATTAATTAGCAATAAGCCAAAGCATTAATTGTATTTTTCGATTGCTTCAATGTTATAAAACTAAGTCATATGTCACAT
Organism: Limonius californicus; assembly: GCA_014611495.1. Lineage (NCBI taxonomy): Eukaryota > Metazoa > Arthropoda > Insecta > Coleoptera > Elateridae > Limonius > Limonius californicus. The sequence goes on from JABXWE010022404.1 coordinate 2,815, forward strand.
TTCCAGAAAACTATACTGAATATTTAACACTTTAAAATCTCACCGCCCACTTCATGTGCACTTTGCTTTCAACAAGACCTCCGAAGAACAGAAATTTAATTCGTCTAGTTATGTTATCTAGAGCTGACCATATGAGTATATTAACTACTCCCGAGAGCGCCAATTTTACAGCTTTTAGGGTTAAAAGCTTTCAGGAAGTCGCGGGTTCAGCGGTCAGCACCCAACCGTTTCTGAACACACCCTAACTCAGACCCAGTTCTACTTTACACCTTTACACTACGATTACCGCTACCGGACAGTTTCCTGCAGGTTAGAGGCTTTTGTAGTACAATGTAGCGCGAATTTTAGGTAACAACGCTTAAATAATTGTGTCTATGCCAAAAATTGCGACACGAAGAACTAATAACAAGCAAGGGTAAATTTAGTGATACATTTGAAAACTCATATGGATTTGTAAGGGAGATACTGAATGGTTATGTTCATTTTGATATACTACACAATGCCATGGATGGTATAATAATAGGGGTTGTAGCAACTCAAGTCGGTGATACAGGAAATTTACTTTTAGATTTCCTTTTACTACCCTGTTGCCCCAACGAGTGTATCTAATAAATCAAGCGTTGACAACGTGAACTTTAAACGATTGTGGTTTGTTGTTTCTCTAAATGATTCTGTTTTTACCTGCTGATAATAATAACAGGAACGTGAAAAAAGCGTACCTGCCTCACTGTTTTCTTAAATTTCGTAAAAAGAACGGTATAGTTGAAATTGGGAATTAGGAAATTAATATCAATATTTTTTTTAAATTATAGTGGATATTAAATTGGCTATACAAATAACGATTAGACAACCTGCTAAAAAAAATACTTTACACATAATACAGAAGAAATTTATCGGCACATAACATAATCCCTACATACAGCTGCTAAGGAAGCTCTAGACATAAAGAATAAAAGTAATAGGAGATTTGAAAATTGGTGGAACGAACAACTGCAAAAAGTAAAAGAAGAAAAAACGGAACTTATATCATAAGTGGCTACAAACAAAGTAAATAACGGATAGAATGGAGTATAAGAAATCTTTAGCAAAATTTAACAATTGGTAATAAAAGAAAAAAATTAAAGTTGGGAGGCGAAATGTATAGAAATTGAAACATACATAGGGTGCAGAAAATCTACTGACGCTTGGCGATTTATAAAAGTATCAAATCAGATCAAAATTAAAGAAACACGCCTTCATATAATTGAAACCAGTAAGGGGAACACTTCAAACAACTGCTGACTGAAACGCGAAAGCCGTATATTATAGAAGATAGTTCACCCAGCTACGTAGCACACTGACAAGATATGAAAATAAAAGTAAAAAGAATACACGATGCTGTAAAAACTCTGAAGAATGGACGAGCTACCGGATCTGAAGAGATTCCAGCAGAATTAATAAAAATAGAATACCAAAATTAATAAAAATGCTTACAGAAGTTTTTAATAGCCGTGCATCTATTAAAAACTTTGGTAAGGGTGGTGAGCTTCACCCCTAAAATTTTAAATGAGAAAGGGTATCGAAAGATACATTATTTTAAAGGGAATTAATTTCTCGTTTTAACGCTTCCTAGTTTTTCAAATTTGGATCCGTAGTTTTCGAGAAAATGCCTTTTGAAAATAGTAACCCGCCAAGTACCAATAATTAATGATGTTGCACTTTTACCATAATTTGGAAAACAAATTAATGGTATTTGAAATCGACTACATTAGAAGATCAGCAGGTTTTTGTAAAATGGAACATAAAAGATACGAAACCATAAGAGAGGCAATGAAAATGGACAATTCCGTAATACATGATATTAAACAAACGGTATGGTATGGGCATGTACAAAGGATGGAGGATGGAAGACTGCTAAAGAAACTAATGACATGGAAGTCATTAGATAGAAAAAGACGCGTTAGACCACAAACAAGAACTTGAAGGTATAAATACAAATATCGGCTAAGCAAAATTCAAAAATTCTGATTTTCTCCAAATTAACCCTTCCTAGGGTACAGGTAATATAAGTATTGAGGAGTACATTTTTTACAGGCAACTGGTGCACTACCGGCGAGCCACGTAATAAGAGATTCCTCCTCCAGGACAGCGGTGTGCACTCGGAAGAAAGAATCATATTCCGCGGACGAATGCCTTGTTCATCTAGTAAACGCTACAGCATGGTTCATAGATGGAAATTATTCCTTAGCTCCACATTTGATGCATCTCTATGTGGTACGAGTAAAGGTGCAAAGCGTGTTTGTAACCTATGCCTACACGTTATTGGATAGAAAGACGCAATTAATTTACGAAAGTATGTTTAGAATGAATGTAAATAATTGTGAGCAGCGCAATCTTTTCCCCGATACAACTAATATACATACGAATTTCGAGAAAGCTGCAATGGTTGTCATTTAAGAAGTACTCGTCGATAACATTCCCATAAGAGGGTGCTTTTACCACTTAGCCCACAGCACTCACCGAACATTGCGAGAATTAGGCCTTGAGCGGAGATACCGGGATGATGAGCAGTTTTTAAGGTTTTGCGGTATGATGGACGGCCTAGCTTTCTTGCCTTTGGAAAACGTAGCTAGAAAATGACCTATCTAAAGGATAACGTCCCTGATGGTACACAAGACCTTTTGGAATATTTCGATTCTACATACGTGTCGGGAGCATACAGGAGAGTGGGAAATAATAACGGTAAAGTACGGTTACGGAATATTCCACCAATATTCCCGCCAGAAACCTGGAACGTGTATGAGGCCACTATTAGCGACGACAAACGACCTAATAACCAGACAGAAAGGTGCAACCATAGTTCAATCATTTTATATTGTGTATGTACTACACTGTCTATTTTTTAAAGATTTCTTGATCGGAGAATCTTGAATTTTTTGCCACTCTGTAAGAAAACACAATAATCTAATGATAAAGAATGATTAAATTTACTAGGAACTTTCTCTAGTGTTCTTTCTTTCGAAGTTCGCAGGGGATTTTCTTCTGGGTTTTTCCCTGGGGGTTTTTATTTCGGGGGTCTTTATTCCTAGGGTTTTTATTCCTGGGGTTTTCTTCCGGGTTTTTTCCTAGGGGGTTTTTATTATTGTTCGTTTGTCGAATCCTGCAGTTGTGAAACTCCTTCAGGGTAGATGTGCAACGGTTTAGAGTTCGCAGATACAGTTCCATTTGTTTTCATACCAGCCATGCACTTAGCAGCTTTTACACCTTCACTATCGGCGGTGTGATTATGATCAATTTCCAAGGGCCTTCGATTTCCACAGTAGTTCTTAAAATTTTTCTACATTTTAGCGAAGTCGTTTTTGAACAACTCCAACCGATTTGACTCCACAAGCGAGCTTTAACCGCGTACATATAACCAATTAAACATAGCTTATCTTTGCCTTTGTTGGATTTGATGATTCCCATGCCACAATTAAAAGGTAACACTGATCACACTCGCGGTTGACAGATACAACAGAAGTGAAAATGCAAAAAATTTTTCAGCCATTTTATAATCTACTAATTACTAGTATTTTTAAAACCAAGAATCTTTAAAATGCGCATTGAGAGATTAGCCCGTAAAGACTTAATAAGAAATGAGCATTATTATTATTATTAGATGTGAGGGCTTTAGCCTTTATATGCCTTCCGTCACTTCGACCCTTAGTGGTTCTTTTGTAACTTATGAGCCCTTTCTTTGTTAGAGAAGTTGTAGGCTATTAATGAACCTTATAATGTCTCTGGACTTCGAGTCCCTTATTTCTTTAGGTGTCATGGTTGCCTTTCCGAAAATTTTTTGTCTGCATCGACAGGCAGCATTGCATTCGCATAGAATGTGTTCCGCCGTTTCCGCTGCCTCGTTGCATAAGCGGCAGATTTGGTCCTCAGCTTTACCAATCTTAAAAAGATGGTATTTTAATGTTGTGTGGCCTGTGAATAGGTCAATGATGGTTTTCAATTCCATCTTGCTGAGGGACAAAGCAAGTTTTGCTTTATTTTGCGAAACAGTGATGAACTCTGTTTTGCCTGACGTTGTCCTGGAATATTTTGCCAGAATGAGGATTTCTGTTGTTCCTTCCATAGTTTGACCGCCTGTTTTATGTGGCTTTTCTGTATTCCACAGCAAGGCTCCGCGTTTTGCGAGTTCGTCGGCCTTTTCGTTGCCTGGTACGCCCTCATGCCCTGGCACTAACCACAAGGTAACGTGGTTTCTGTTTGCCAGGTGTTTGAGGTTGTTCAGGCCCTCCCAGACTAGTTTCGACTCACAAATGGGGGCTTTTAAAGCCTTTATAGCTGCCTGGCTGTCTGAGAGGATGTCAATTGTTGCACCTTTATATCCCTTCCTTAGGTTTATCTTTGTGCAAAGGTTTATGGCATAAACCTCAGCCTGGAAGGTGGTAGTTACGGCACCGAGGGATTCGGAAATGCGGCAACCGGGTCCGTAGACCCCCGCTCCAGTTGCTCCTCCTTCCATTTTCGAACCATCCGTATACCACTGGAGGGATCCTTTCTTAAAGGAAGGTCCACACTTCCCGGTCTGTGATGGTCACTCTAAAAAGTTGGTCGAAGTTGTATTTTATTGGCATAAAATCCAATACGGTGTAGGCCGTTCGATCTAGGTGAGTGAGTGACACTTAGATACCTACCTGATTTGAGTTTATTTGTCCTTGCAAGCATGAGCGCATGTAGCATTGCCTCTTTTTTCACCTGAAAGTGTAGGGGCGTTAGTCCTAAGATGGTCTCTATTGCTGCAGTTGGACAGGTGCTCATTGCACCTGTTATACTCAGACAGGCGAGATGTTGTATCTTCCCTAGCTGTAACTGAGCGGTGATCTGTTTTGTTTTTGGCCACCACACACTGCTGCGTAGGTGACCATGGGTCTTATTATAGCCACGTATGACCAATAGATCATTGCTGGTTTTCGCCCCCAGTTTCTTCCTACCAGCCTACGGCATGCTAGGGATGCTAGAACTGCCTTCTTCTGCAGTTTATCAATGTGTGAGATCCACGTCAGCTTCTGTTCTAGTGTAACTCCTAAGTATTTGACTTCATTACTAAAGTCTATAACCGCCCCTTCTAGCATGGGAGTTTTTAGGTTCAGCTTCCTACGTCTAGTAAAGGGGACGATTACTGTTTTCATTGGGTTTATACTTAAGCCTTGATCTCGACACCAACTCTGGATGGTATCTAGAGTTTTCTGCATGCGTTGTGACACTACTGAGTCAAATTTTCCACGGACCACTACTACTAGGCCGTCGGCGTACCCCTGTATTTCAAAGCCGTCTTGTGTTCGCATGTTGAGGAGGTCGTCGACTACCACAGACCACAGGTGAAGCGACAGAACCCCACCTTGGGGGCAGCCTCTGGCAGCCGTAATGGTAAGAAATGAGCATAGGATAATTACCCATAATTTGTTGTCGCTAGCGAGGGTTATACTTTAGCTGATAAAAGGGATTAAACCTTCGATTTTTTACTAATCTATACCTATTAAATAACTCAGTATAAATAGTTGGTTACAGAATTGTCAAAATTGAAATATGAAATTTCAATCACGACACTAGAAATTTGAAATAAGCTGTTCCTAATTTTTTTGGCAGCAATGGTACATACATTTACATAACGGTGCATTAGGCGCTTTAGTTTTTTTTCAAAGGATTTTTTTCCGAAGACCCTTTTCCGAGGATTGTTTCTCCTTATAACTTCTTTTCCACAGGATTTTTTTCCAAGGATATTTTTTTCGAGATTTTTTTTCTAGGATTTTTTTCCGGGATTCCATTTAAGATACCCTTTCCTTTCATTCGTTCATACTACCGTCCCCCCTCCCAACAGAACCGCTGTCGCATTACTCAGGGAGGTGCAGGCGTCCCTTACATACTATCCATTCATGCAACATGCACCCTAAACTTAACTAAGCGAAATGCGGTCGCCCCAGTCGGGATTCGATACCTCGACCGAATTTCGCTGTGACCTCGAGTGACAGCGCATAACCGCACTGCTCCACCGAGGTCCCTGTTTAAGGTACCCTGTATGCTTTTGGAGTTTCATTTTAATAGAAAACCTTATAATTGATTTTAGAATTCTAAAATGAGCGATTGGCATATTTAATGGCACGAATTCTGAATGTTCCTCTAGAATACACCTTTGTTTATAACCTAAAAATGTACATTTTTTATATTTTTATTTAAGTAATGACGAAAATAAGGAATCAAATGTATGTAGTACGTTGTTTTAAGATTAGCCTATTTAAAAATTCACCATTTTATTTTCGGTGAATTGCTCTAATTACAAATTTCAAAGATATTTCCTTGTTTTAAAATACTGTCTATAAAGTAATGTGTAATAAAACAAGATCAAGAAGATTATTGTAAGAACTGTAATAGCCAACAATTTTGAAGCGTGTTAAGAACCGAACAAACAATCAACATCTGAAACAGTTATCATGATCTTCCAAAACTGAATAATTTGTGAATTTGAGTTACACAATTCAAACATCTCTATCGAATTAAATTTTTTTCCACAAAAAGATCAAGCTTTTAACAACTTTCAATCTGGTGATTGATAGCATGATACGTGAAAACTTTAAAGGTGTGGTAGCTGAAAAAAAAAATGGTTTAACACCACAGCTATAAATGTCTACGGTTCTACATCTACTTCAGCTAAGTAGCTTATCTGCTTTAAGATAAGCGCGAGTGGCAGATTCTCAAACGATCATGATCTGTAATAATTGTAACAAACCTCTTGCTGAAATCAATCATATTAAAAACCTTTTTAATTAACGATTCTCAAATAAAGGCTAATTTTAAAGTTTATCGAAGAAGCGTTATTTCGGAGCATTCTGTATGATACAATCAAACCATTATAAAAGCCCATCTAATTTCGAAACTTCTGACAATTTTCAGAATAAAAACGGTAATTTACAGTGACACTTAAAGAAACAAGTGAAAACGTGGAAGCAGGCGTGTCGGTGAACATGATCAAAAGACTTATCACTTTCATTAACGCTTCGTTGAGTAGTGAACCTTCTCAGGGTTCGGCTCCTTCAGCAACATCTGCCGCCCTTATTAACGGAATAGAGAAGCCCGGCCGAATCAATAGTTGAAACTACTTCTAACAGTTGCCTAAGGTCGAGTTCTCAGTCTAGGCTAGAGCAATCCACGATAATTGGTTGTAATGGTGTTAAGGACCCGCTGAAGTAATGTTGATGTTTCTTGAAATAACACGAAATTCGCATGAAACGGTTATTCGAGCGTCCCCGTGGGCCTGTTTCGCATCTTTTTCGCCCCACTTGGCTTGCACAACGCAAGATAAACTTCTAAGCAGTGAACAGTAAACCGCTCCAGCTTGACCATTTACCTTGTTTCTGTAGAGTAAAAAGGCGCCGTTCCAGGCGAGACAGACAGGTCGCTGGTTTCGCGATGCCATTGAGATTTCTATCAGTTTAGATTCTTTTATTGTGTTTATTTAAGGGAACGCTTGTACTGTATTTATATTTTCGGTTTATTTCAGACTGGATGTAGTAGAATGGCATGTAAAGTGTAAACACGGAACACTTGCAAATATTTAAAAGCAGAAGGGCCT
>JABXWE010022405.1:0-29445 GCA_014611495.1 Limonius californicus
CATTTGTCAAAATGCTTCATGTAATGTCGGCCTACTAATTAAATTCTCCATAAATGCAAAGACATCGTCAACGTTGCCAAGTATAATATTCTTTAAGTGTCTCGTGTGAGGAAACTAAGCACTATAGGAAGTTCGTGTTAGTGTTTTTGAGGACTGTATTTCTTACAGAAGAGTGCTACCTGAAGCTTTTAAGGTATTTAAAGGACACCCTGTATAAGTTTTTAAAGGAAAAAATTTCTTTATTCCAACCCAGAAAAAATCTATTTGTTGCACCGCTGGCTGCTTCAAGTTTAATATAACACACATGTCGTATGTGTTATTGATAGCACTGGTCTTAGCTTCGTTCAGTTCGCCAATACATTTTATATCTGATTTGCAATATCTATCGTTCAAAGTAGTACAACTGCGGTTTATGACAATTACTACAATAACTAATGTTAACCCTAACCATACAACTACAATTCCATACCACTTGAAACCGTGTGTCACGCTACGCATCTCCTCCTACCCTTTGGTTTTCTTTCCATATTAGGGTTTTAACGTTCTATGCATTATCATAGTCATTTAAAAGCTTGTAAAAGTAAAATGAAAGTAAAGAATTTGATTTAAACATTTATAAAAAATTAGAGTTCTGTTAAAAGCGAATTTGCAATTGAACAGAACGTGTTACAGAGTAAACATATTTGCAATATTGATTAATTTTTTTTAAAACGCCGTGTTTACATTCTGAACATTCTGAATAAAACACCATGGAATGACTTAACTCGAATTTGCATTTAAAAACAAACATACGAAGTTTTCCATACATTCTTATACATCTCCTAGGAAATCAGAAATGACCTATATTTTAGTTTTTCCTGAGTGAGCATCTGTGACCTTTGAAGTCGCTAGGAAATTCGTAAATTCCTTATCAGTATTTTTAAATTGGAGTTTTTAGAGCTAATGAAAACATGTTCAGAATTCCATTTGGAGGCATGTTTGTGTATTCAGAACAGTATAAAATGTTCCATTTTAATACCCTGAAGCACACAAAATGGTCCACTACGATAACTTGGTACTGCTATGCAATGTAAAGTTCTAAAATGTTTTTGTTTGATTTGAATTCACAACGAAACCGTTAATACGAGAGCTTCTGAAAGTTTTATGATGTAAGACGAGGCCCTATCAAAACAGCAGGTATTAAGGGTTAAGCGGATATAAACATTGCTAGGGAACTAATTAGGAAAAATCGTTGAAATTAGCAACAAGTATAGTGGACCTAAAATAGTTTTGCCGGTCATCGCGCACAGTGATAGACAAAGAACGTGAGTGTAAGAAAGAGACAGAGTACAAGCGTTACGAGCCGTGCACTTAGCAACGGAAGTTTAGAAGTTAGCTTCCAATAGAATCAGAGGTAAATCAAATAACTACTAAATAATAACACAAAACAAACAACCATGATAAATTTAACAAAATTAATAACAACAACGACAACAACAGCGAAATAATAACACACACACACACACACAGAAGAATAACAATAAAAAACTGTAACAAGATAAGACTTTTTCTTTAACTGTACTAACGATCTTCACGCCTTGAAGTTGAACCAAGAAGTGTGTGCGCTAGTCCCCACCACCGTTTTGCCAGTGAGCACATTTACCCACCGACTGAGCTAAGTTAGGTACTAACAAATGTTCAAAATACAATATTACCGCGGAGAAATATATTTATAAACCATGCAGGAATTTTTTTATTTTAATATAACTTACGCAACTTAACATTATATGAAGATGCTCAATTATTGTCACTTACATAGAAGGCCTTGACCGACAATGAATAATGTTTTTCCTAGTAACTTCAGTTATTGATATTAATATATTAAGTTGTTTTATAAAAGTTATACATTTAATATTACGGTGGGACTGGTGATTTTGTTGAAATGGATAAACTCAACAAAAGGGCTGTGATAAAATACATTTTTAAGAAGGGTTGAGTGATTCTACCCCGTCGTATCAAGTAATTAAGTATTGGTGCCGGGATTTCAAATTAGGAAAGAGGTCGTGTCAGCATGCACCAGGTCTGGACCACAAAAAACTGTTGTGATTCAAGAAAATACTGATTTCGTTTATAACATGGTACTGAGTGGTCGGAGAACTACGGTCAACTATATTGCTGAGACATGTGGCTATTAGCTATTCTGTTGGAAGTGTTGAGACAGTTTCGCACGAGGACTTGGGTCTGAAAGTAGTCTGCGCACGATAGATTCCGAAAATGTTGTCACGTGTTCAGGAGCAGGCCTGAGCTCTTACTGTTGCGAGCAATTTGATCGGCACGGATTTGAATGGATTTTTGGAAATATTTGTAACAATAGATGAAACCTGAGTTCATCACTTTGATCCAGAATCAACACGGCAGAGTATGGAATGGCGGCATCGTTGTTCCACGCCTCGTGTAATTTCTTCGGCTGGAAAGATAACGGTATCAGTGTTTAGGGATTCTGAGGGATTTCTTCTTGTTGATTATTTACCACGTGGTCACACAATAATGGGAAACTATTACGCAGAACTCATATCAAAAGTTCGTTATGCTATAAATCAAAAAAGACGTGGAAAATTGAAATGCGGTACTCTGTTCCACCAAGACAACGCTCCCACTCACAAGAGCTGTGTGTCTATGGCTGCTATCCACAATGCTGAATTTGAAATTTTAGGGTTACCCCCATATTCGCCAGATCTGGCCCCCAGTTACTTTCATCTTTTCCCCAAATTAAACGAACATTTTCGGGGAATTTTTCGGGCGATGGAGAGGTTACCACTGCTGTCAACGAGTAGTTTGCAGGACAAAGAGTTTTCTTCTAAAGGCATTCAAGCTCGGCATCATCGTTATACTAACCCTAGGGGGTTATTTTGGTAAATAAAGTTCTTTCATACGTCTAAGTCATTTGCTTCTATATTAGGGACAATTAATGATTAACCACCCTACTGTAGAATGATATTCTTCTCAGCTGTAACAGGAACTTAAATAATATCACCAAAACATTTAGAAGTAAATCGAGGAGTAAAATATTTCTATAAAGTAACTTTTCGCAAGCGTATGTGCTGAAAGTGCTTTTAGAGGGATGAAATGGGCTTAAGGGCGGCGATAATATATTTTTACTTAATAGGGTATAAAAAATTACAAACGTTTAATACTGGGAGTGTAATGGTAGCGTAGTCGGCAAAGCGCACGTTTTCTGGCAAAACGTCGATTATAACTTAGGTTCCATTCCTCAGTATTACAACACCAATCATTAGCTGCAACTAGCGATACACAAGAATATATTTTTGCGCTTTTAGAATCGAAGAGCTTGCAATATGAAAGCTTAGTTTATATATTAGTTGCATTCGAAGATATCTAGTTAATGCCTACTTGCAGTGTTGTGCTCGTCCGGAAACAGCATATCATCCCACGGTGTCGCTTCTTGAAGTCTACGTCTTGACCATTCCACCCAGTGTCTGCGTTGAGGCACAATTCTTAAAGGACAGCTCAGTCCTACCTCAAACAATCGATTTCTCACGGTTTGTCCCATTCTGAAGCACTTGCTGTGGATGTTGAGCAACTGAAAAGGGGTGCATTCGTGCATTAATTACCAGAAGTAGATCCTCACAAGGTGTTAAGGTGCGAGAAGATCCACTTGCAGGTCTTCTTGTAGTCGCACCTGTTTCTCTAAGGCTCGAAAGGGCACACGAAATTACGCTCGACGTGGTTCCTAACATGTCAGCATTGTCGACCTCTTTGGTGCATAGCAACGGCTAAATTTCGTTGTTCTATTGTGTAACGAAGTCCCCGGCAAGAACTCGTTTTTAAATTTGTTTAGAAACTTTCCGCGTTATTATTTCACGGGAGAGGCACTGGTGGCGCTGGTAGTCGCAAATCGATGCGCGATCCCACTCCGTACTCGGCCATACACGATGCCAGAACGAGTGAGATCAGCCGGACCAGCAGTATAAAAATGAATTTTCGAGGAAAATTCATTAACTTCGGAGTCAAAGCCTGGAGAAGGAAGTCCAGCTCAGAAACCAGATCTTCGGAGCCGAGATCCAGAGGAAGGAAGTCCAGTCTAGAAACCAGTCCGAAACAGAGAACTTTTGAGTCGAGATCGAGAGGAAGAAATCCAGCCTAGAAACCAGTCTTAGAACCAGCTCTTCTACGTCGAAAGCCGAAGAGGATGACCAGTTCCCAGACCAGTATAAAGCCAGTCCAGGAACTTGAACTTATAAACCGAATTCTGTAATTAAACCCAGTTTACCGCATACCTAAAATCCTAGAATTCCATTAAACACTGAAATGGATTGGGGAAATCCGCTCTCTGACAGTTTTAATCCATTAATTACTCCCCGTTCACCCTTGATTAGGATGGGGAAACCCGCTCTTTGGAAAGGTAATCCTGTTCCTGCTTTTTGCCCTATTGTGCTAGAATGGGTAACCCCGAGCTTGCATTTAAGACCTGCATATAATTTTCCCGAACAATTAAAAACCTATTTGCTCCTGACCTGAGATATACCGCACTGAAAGTCGTTTAAAGAATTTACGACGAATATCGCACCACTATTTTGGCTAGAATGGGTAACCCCGAGCTTGACAATTAGTGACTGCCATAATAATTCTAAACGGCTACACAATACTGGCGAAAACACGAGCATTCCACAGCGCCGCGGTTAAGACCGGGAAAGACCACTGCAAACACCGGAAAATTCATAACACTGTTATTCCAGTTATAGGCACTAGGTCGCCGAAAACACGAGTTCCACGGAAGTTCTGCAATCCAGTACCTGCAAATAACCCGTTTATTTCCATTATAATAATCGAAATTTATTTAGTTGGTAACAGCGTGATCTCGGAAGCGAACAAGCGAGCCGCCAACTATCGAAGGCAAGACTGCATCGCGACGGTCCCGCTTCCAGCTGTGCCAGCGACCAGACCGTCGACCTTCCAGGACCGGGCCCAGGCAGTTTTAATTTTCATTTTATTATTGTATATAAATATTCACCGTCATTATTTTTGATTTTATTATTGTAAATATATTTACATAAAAAATTGCCCCACCTCAAGTTTCTCAGTATCAAATTAAACAATAGAAAACATAAATTTAATGTTGTAGCAAATGTTTTTTCTTAAGATATGTATATATAAGTTTAATTTAATATAATAATTAAGCACACGTTGCATTATTAATTATAGCTCTTACTTTAGCTTTGTTTAATTCTCCAATACATTTTGTATTTTATTAGCAATATCGATCGTTCAAGGTAGTATAACTGCGCTTTAGGGCAGTTACTACAGTAATTGATGTTAACCTTAACCATACGACTACAATTCGACCCTACTTGAAGGTGTCTGTATCACGCTACGCATCTTCCTTTACCCTTTGGGTTTGTTTCCATATTAGGATTTTAACGTTCTATGCGTGAATTGACGGACCACCATAACCACATTTGCTAAGTTGAATTCTGAATGAGACGCCTATTGTACAACTTCTAGAATTAGAGTTAAAAACAACCATAGAAAAGTTTCTTCTACGTCTGTTCTATATATCTCCTGGGAGACCAGAAACGACCTACGTATATATCTCGTATATTTTACTTTTTTCCTCGACGATGCTTTACATTATCTGTAACCTTTGAAGTCGCTCGGGAATTAATAAATTACTTATCAGTACCAGCATTTTTAAATTGGAGTTTTCGAGAGTATTTAGAGCTAATTTAATTTTAATATTGAGAAAAGTAAGGCATTTCAGCTGGCTTTCTATACTTCGTATTCTGAAACTCTGAAAGTTATTTTACTTTCGCTGTACTTCGCAGATTGAATTCCTTACAAAAGAAATTCCGATTGAGGTCATCTCATACGTACGCATGCACATCCCAGAAACATCTGCATTAAATTAAAGGGTTTATAGGTCACTCCTACACCACACGGGCGAAAGAACACGTGCGAATATTGAATTTAATTTTTCAAAGTTTGTTTGTAAATTGGTGCTTCACAACGAATTTCAAAACCGACGCCTTAAGATCGTTGCCTCCTCTTGTTCTAGTTTTCTGAACTTTTCAAATGGACCTCTTAAATGAGTGAAACGAAAAGCTACTTAACTTAAAAATTATCTCAGAAAGATCTCTACGCGTTTAAAATTAATTCAATTTTAATATTAAACCCTCATTGAAGGAAATTTACTTGCTGCACTTTAGAATAACATTTCCGTTTAAATGCTTACGTGTACAAGTAAGTTTAGTTTACACCCATGCCGTACACCCGGTGTTCAACTCTATAAACTTTTTTAGGATGTGTTTATGAATTTGCAGGATTTACAGAGCTAAGAAATTTTTTCTGCGTTTGTATTTACAAGCTTCGCAAGTCAACAATTTAGAGAGCTTATTATTATTATACACTATATAAGGGAGTATCCTGCAAAAAGCTACCATTTTTATTAGCATTTATTTAACTTAGACCAATATTAGCTTTTAGCTAAGCGATATTGCGATTTATAAAAAGCCTAAACTGTTTTGTATCCTTTTCTTAATATTTTCATATCATGTTATCGCGTAAATTGTATGTACATTTGTAGAATCACAAAACTGAAGTCTAACAATGGTTGACTTCTCCTACTCTAAATTTTTCAAAATTCATTCGAACGCGTGACATGAAGAGCTTCTTAAAGTGTATTTTTATAATTCATGAAGAGTCAGGCTTTTAAGGCCTAAAAGCTTACACCCATGCCATGCACAGGATGGTCACAGGTACACACTTTGCTAAATCTAAAAAATTTCCACAGCAGCGTGTATTTACAACATTTGTTAGTCTACAATTTAGAGAGCTATAGTATCGCGCAATAAATAAGAAAATACACTTAAAAAATATCATTTTTATTAATATTTGCTTAATATAGACCCATCGTTACTACTGAGTAATTGATAGTGTGATTTGTAGAACGCGTAGCACGTTGTGTGTTATTTTTTTACTACTGCTTGAAAGGTATTCTCATGTATCATGAAAGGTCAAACTTTTTAAGGCTTACAGTTTATATTGATGCCATGTACAGGCTGTTCAACTCTACGAACTTTCTCTGTATATATTTATGGATTTACACGGCAAAGTAAGTGTTACTGCATTTTCCTTACAGGTTACGTTTTTCTGTAATATAGAAAACTTCATTTTATACATTAAATAAGATTATACACTGCAAAAATAAACCATTTTTCTTAATATTTACTTAACCTAGAATACTATTTGCTGTTGAACTGATCATATGTTTTGTAAAACGCCTAGAACGTTTTGCCTACTTTTATGTTACGTTAACGAGTAAATAGTATTTACATTTTCTATTGTACAGTGCGGTCGTAAAATTCCCTCCACCCCTAATAACTTTTGAATGACTTTATATTTCTGCTTTAATGGGAGGCTAAATACTACTTTTAAGCCCATATTTAAATTTTAAAACAAATTTGAAAACTTATTTGAAAGCTATTTTAATTCTACATCTGATTCTTGAGTTTCATAAAAAATATTCATCTAGAAAAAAATGACAGATGATTGGAAATAACAAGTTTATGGAATAAAGAAGGCACCCGGAAAATTTAGCAATTTGCTGTCCAGATATGTTGTTGGGCTCGTCGAGGACAACAACTTTTCTTTATGGCAGTTTCCCGTAGCTCGTACCGTTCGACCGCCAGGGGTGTCCAAAGTCGAAACACGAATCGACGTCCAGCACATGTCCACGTCATCACAGCGGGTCGGTAATGAGCTCAATCTGTTCGCATATGTACGGCGCATCGACGGCGGTTCTAACATTCCCGAAGGGGGCGCGGGGGACGCCGGCTAATTGTTATGCCGTTTTTTACGTTTTCTTTTTCAATGTTTCGGCGGCCCCCGTCGCCCTCTTCGGGATTGTTAGAACCCGCCGTCGATGCGCCGTACGAGGACAACAACGTACCGCAAATCGTAAAATTTTCCGCATTGCCTTCTTTTTTTTCATAAACTTGTTATTTTATTTAAGAAATATCAAGTCATTCAAAAATTAGTAGGGGGTGGACATTTAACGACCGCACTGTATGTCAAAACTGACTTGTAACAATGGTTGACTACTCTTCTTTTTGTCGCTTGCCCATTTTTAAAATGGATCTCTTAAATGCTTGAAATGAAGAGCTAATTAAACAACATACGTACGGCTCTGAAGGGTCTGATCTTTTAAGACTTGAAGTTTACACCGAAGCCATTCACAGATTGCAGAATTAACACAGCGAAGTAATTTATAACTGCATATGTATTTATAGAATTCTTGAATCAACAATTTAGAGATCTTCGGTATTGTATAATATCTAAGAGAGTATACTGCAAAAATTTGCCATTTATGTTAATATTTATTTAACTTAAACTAATATTTGTTGTTATCCCAGTGATAGTACGATTTGTAGGAAACTTATAACGTTTTGTGCTCTTTTGTTGATATTTTGATGTCATTTTATCATGAAAATTGTATGTAAATTTTCCGTAGAATCTCAAAACCGAAGTCTAACAATGATTAAATTCTCTTGTTTTAGTTATATTCTCAACTTTTAAAATAGTGCTCTTACACGCTTGAAATAAAGAGCTAATTGAACGATATTCTGGCGACTCATGAATAGTCGGACCTTTTTAAGGTGTTAAGTTTACATCCATGCCATGCGCAGGGTGTTCAATTCTACACGCTTTCACTGTATATATTTATGAATTTTCAGGATCTACACTTTTACTGCATCTATGTTTATAAGATTTGTGTTCAAACATTTAGACAGTTTCAGTATTGTGCAATAAACAAAGAATGCACTACAAACATCTAAGAGTTTTATTAATATTTACGTATCCTAGAAAAACATTTGCTCTTAACGTAGTGATAGCATGATTTGTAGGAAGCACTTTTTGCTACTTTTATGTCATGTTAACGAGTAAATTGCATTTACATTTTCTATCAAATGTTAAAACGGAAGTCTAGCATTGGTCGACTTCTCGTCTGTTAATTCTTTTCTCAAATGTTAAATGGTTCTTTTAAACGCGTGAAATGAAGAGCTGACATATGACATCAGGCCATTTACGACTTAAAGCTTACACCCATACCATGCACAAGATCTTTAGCGGTACGCACTTTCTCTGTATGTGTTTATGATTTTACAGGATTTACACAGCTAAGTAATTTTCACAGTAATATGTATTTACAAGATTCGTCAGTCTACAATTTAGAGAACTTTAGTATCGTGCAATAAATAAGAAAATATACTGTAACAATCTACCAGTTTCATTAATATTTACTTGAGCTACACCCATCGTTGCTGATAAGTAACTGATAATGTGATTTGTAGAATGGTATTCTTATGATCATGAAAGCCTTTTAAGTCTTAAAGTTTACATTCATGCCATATACAGGGTGTACAACTCTACAAACTTTCTCTGTATATATTCATGGTTCATAGAATTTACACAGCCAAATAAGTAAAATGGCTCTGATAAACGCGTGAAATGCAGAACTGACATATGACGGGTCAGGCCTTCTACGGTTTAATATGTACACCCATACCATGCACACGGTATTCAACTCTATAAACTTTCTCTGTATATGTTTTTGGAGCAATAAGATTTAAACAGCGAAGAAAGTTTTTGCTGTATATGTATTTACAAGATGCATGAATCAACAATTTTATTTTTAGTATTGTGCAAGATAAGTATATGGGGGACACTGCTAAAATCTAGCATTTTTAATAATATTTATTTAACCTAGACCAACTGTATAACAAGTGAAATGAAGAGATGATTAAAAGATATTCTTATAACTCCTGAAGGAGCAGGACTTTCAAGGTTCAAAGTTTACACCGGTGCCATGCACAGGGTGTTCAACTCTACTTCCTGTGTATATGTAGATATGGATTTGCAGGATTTTCACAGCGAAGTAATTTATTCCTGGAATGTATTTAGAAGATTCGATCAACGTAGAGAGTTTCGATATTATATAGTATATAAGAAAGTATATACATTTCGTTTACTCAACAATGCATCAGCAATTCAAATTTCGTTTATATATTATATATATTGTGATGATTTTTTTATTCGTTAGCTCGATTTTATATTTTTATGAAGGATACTCGTTCATTTGTATGATGTCTTGGAATTCGGTTTCTTTGTTATCAGTAATATAGGGCAGACCAAGACGCAGATAACTTCTTGCTTGGTCTGAGACACTGCCAAGTTTGTATTTTAAAATAAACCTATGACAATAAGAATTATTATTAAAATTCGTATTTAAAAGTTTATTTATTTAAAGAAAATAAATATTAAGAAACTATAACATGCCTTGAGCTTAGATATAAGCCTAGCTCTGATTTTTTATTGATTTACAAAGAAGTTTGCTGCATAATTCGGAACAGTTAGTGAAATGTGTTTTATACAGCCGTGATGTGCAATATGCGTATTAGAGGCTGGTTTCGGAAATGTTGAGAACATTTATAAATTCAGAACTTGAATGGACAGTGACGCCCTTGACATATGAACATTTTTATAAAATGGATTTAGCTGTAAAAATTTGAATTTTAATATTGTATTTAGATCCTAGTATCCTCATTGTAAGCTTATGTATTTTTGGCATCGTTATCATGGAGATTTGTCGGTTACTAGGAGAGTTGTTGATAAAATAATAACAACAGAGCATTTTTTTGTATTTGGTGCGAATACACACGCATTTTTTATCTGCTCCTAACAATTTAAAAATAATTAACATTGTGTATATTTAATACGTTACTCGTATTAGTTTTGTTCAATTTAAAAAAAAATCGAGTTTCTTTGAAGAAAGACTAAATTAGTTTAACTTACTGGTTTAATATTGAGTAAGTGGATCCTGTTTCGAGTCGAAGATTTTGGTGTGGTTGCACGACGAGATTTGAATTCGAAGCAAGTGAGAGAGAAAGCAACAGATGGGGTCTTCCTATGGAGATAATAGGACTTGGATGTCGTGATTGCTTTATAAAAGGTAAATCAATTATACGTACCTAACAGGAAGCACGAGTGTACCTGATTACTGAAGATAATACACCAGAATATAATATTTAAAACTGTCCGAATAATTCAATGAGTTTTATAGGCATTTTTAGGTTATTAGAACGCAGAACGGCTGATGTGTAGGTCTAACTGGAGTTAGCTGCGTATTTGGTAGATCATATGAAATGTCCATCTCCTCATATAACACCGAAACCTTATAGAACCGACTACTGGGACAGAGTGCTTTTTGTTCGAAAGTTCATTACGTTAATTAAAATATGATTGCAGTATGCAAGATAATTCAATTCAATTTCTTATTTAACTTTAAATTTAATTAATTTAGTTTAGTTTTCTTCTTAATAATAATAATAATTTTATAACAATTCTTATATAATTATATACTTGATTCCTGTATACTTTTATTATCCAAATTAGCTTTGCATGAAGTAAAACCTAATGACGAAATTAATTTGCTCGTGTTGGTAAGAATGTCGTTTCGAAAACGACAGATCTCAAATAATCAGGATAAAGTATAAAAATCTTAAACAATAATATGTCTCATCGTATCCAATATGCGGTGTGCATATAGTATACATACTATATGTATTATAAGTTATTTCCGCAGACAGTTTAATAGAGCCCAGTATTTTTGCATTTGAACGAAAAACAATCATTTTCATTTCAGGTTTACATTAATCTCCATTTTAGAGGCTATTAACAAGCACGGAGCGTTACTGTAATAAATAGTTCATTGTCGGATTCAGGATATTAAAATTTGCGATCCTTATCGAAAGTGTTTACTGGTGAAATTAACTCGCTTCGTGATTTACATATCTACTGCTGGTTACCCGTCACCAAACACACGTGTTGTGAGCAAAGTTTCGGGCCTTGTTTTGGCATTAAAGAGGGAAATTAAATTTCGCTTTATGTCTCTTGTCCCCTTTACCTGCCGCTTATATTTAATTTCTGGTGTTACCAGTTTTTTCCTGTTTGCCGAAAATGTAATTTAAATTTAGCTCTTTTTATGTGTCGAAAATATAGAGCAGATGTAATGTGAACCCGCTAAAAATAAATAATTTACATAAGACTTTCATAATAAACATAAAATACTGTTGTAATTTTCTCGAAAAATATGAATTTAAAGTAGGCGAAATAAAAAAAAGGCAAAGAATTGTTTCATACCTCGAAAATAATTAAGTTTTACACGTTAAACATTATTTTATTATGTCCCAACACTAGGTACGTACGATGCAGATAATGTGAAATAAAACCTTGACATGAATGTCGAGAATAGTCAATAGGGTATACAGGGCGGTCCACCGAAAACGAAACAGGATTGTTTTGTGACATTAAACCTTAATTACGCGAAAAACGCGAACGGATCGAAATCATTTGTCAGGGGACATGTAATACAGCTTTTTCCGTTACCCTACCTTTAACCCCAAAATTGGGGCCATACTAAAGCATTTGTGAAGTAATTAAACGGCTTTAGTTGACAATATGTTGGCGTAAATCTTGTTGTTGTAACGAATCGGGGTGGATTGCTTAAATTGTACTCTTCAAATGATCCCATAAAAAATTTACCGGAGATAAAACTGGCGACATTTCGGGCCATTCAACAGCGTCTCTTCTTCCAATCCATTGACTCGAATACCTTCGATCTAAATACAAGTGCATAATGTAGAGGAACTTCGCCTTGTTAGAATATCAAAAAAACCTTCTAGGTAATTATCATCATTCTCTACAATATCAGTTAACATAGAATCAATTTTGTCTTGTAACACTTCCAAGTACATCTATCCAATCACATTACCAAATACGAAAAAAGGACGCATGAGGAGATCACCAAAAATGCCGACCCAAACATTTATTTTTTGAGGGTGTTGAGTATGTGTTTTGTGAAATATCTTCGGATTAAAATCTGACCAATAGCAATTATGACGTTTGCCTATACTATTTACGAAAAATGTGTATTTGTTGAAAAAACAGACATTCAAATGAAAAGTTTATTATATATATAATTTATCGCCCGTTCACTTATAGCCTCACAAAATTGCAAACGGCGGTCAAAGTCTCTTCATTGACTTCTTGTAGGGATAAAACTTGTGGCGGTTCATAATACTTGCATGCTGGTTCGATTAATACCCGATACAATAGCCATTTGCTTTGTACTCAACGTAGTATCGACAAAAATGTTACGCAAAACTCCACCGCTTCATTTTTTACCGGATTTTCAGCATTTCGTTTATTTGTGACAAGCCCGACCTTCAGAAATGTTCGTCATTCTTGAATACTGGTTCGATTAGTACCAGATACAATAGCCATTTGCCTTGTACTCGACGTACTATCGACGAAAATGTGGCGCTTCATTTCTTACCGGATTTTCAGCATTTCGTTGTTTATTCGTGACAAATCCGATCTACAGAAAGTTTTGTTATTCTTCCGATTCGCATAATTTTTTCCATGTTGCTGGTTGAACAATTCAGTGCTTCTGCTGGCACATTAATTGTTTCTGATAAAGATAGCAATTATTTCAACTCTTTCTGAAATCTAATAAACCAACTATGAAAAACGTAAAAAAACATTCAAATGTTTACGCCAACGTATGGTCAACCAACGCCGTCTAGTTATTCCACAAACTCTTTGGACTGCATTTCCGCAGGAACTAATGCCCGGAATCCAAAAATAAAGACACTGCTATAAGGCAAATTTATCGAGCTTTCAAATGGCATGCCTTGGGATACCCCTTGCCATTTAACATTTTTAGAATGAAAATAACCCCAATTTTGACGTTGAAGACAGGTGAACGAAAATAGCCGTATCATACGTCCCCCTGGATAATTGATTTGACGCGTTCTTCGAAGAATTGAGGTTTGGTCTCACAAAACACGCCCTGAGATATCTTAATTCAATCTTACCGTACGTACGTTCAAGTACATAGGTCCAGATGAGTCGTGGATGTGGAAGACCACCAGAAAAATCCCTCAAGATCTGCCTACACTCTGCATCGTTAATGAAAAAACTCAAGCTTTTGCCCATCATTTAGAACAGGTTTTCACACCGACAAACACTTGCACCCCTACACAAATGACACATGTAATCAATCATATCGAGACCCACCAGCACTGGAAACATAGAACCAACGTCTCCAAATGAACTAAAGGAAATTATAGCTGTACTACCTAAACGTAAATCACCGGGCCCTGGCCTAATTCCCAACTTAGTCCTCCAACATCTAATTAATAAATGCCTGGCATATCTAGCTTCTCTGATAAATGGATGGTTGCGATTAGGCTACTTTCCCAGAACATGGAAACATGCTCATGTCGTTATGTTCACCAAGACTGGAAAAAATAAAGAACACATGACCAGTTACCGACCTATTAGCCTATTAACTACCTTCTCTAAACTCAAAAAAAAAGTTATCCACTCTCGCCTTGTCAAAACAGTAGACACACTCCACATCCTCCAATCTTTTCAATTTGGCTTTAGAAAAGGACATTCGACCTGCCACCAACTACAAAGAATCAGCGAAATAATCGAAACAGGATTCGAAAACAAATATTACATCACTGGAATCTTCCTAGATATAGCTCAGGCTCGGGGTCGAAGACCTCAAGAAGAAACTACTAAAATATGACATACTAGCAGTTGCCTTCTCCTTCTTAGAAGAGCGTATATTTTCTGTCAAAGTAAACTCCACCATCTCCTAAACTAACGCCATACTGGCGGGGGTTTCCCAAGGCAGTATCCTTGGCCCACACCTCTTCAATATCTACACCTCTGACATCCCTAAAATCCCTGCGTCAATAGCAATTTTTGATGGCGATACAGCCATTGTTACATAAAGCACAGACCTAGAAACGGCAGTCAAGCAATTACAAACTGCAACGTACAAATTCTGCAAGTGGCTCAAAAGCTGGAATATCCAACTCAACCCATTCAAATGTCATTGTCAAATCTTTACGTTAAGAAGAATAATTGATCCACCCTCCTTCAATCTCAATGGAACTGTGCTACCCTGGAACCCCAATCCGCAACCAAGTACCTCGGTGTACATCTAGATACAAGACTGAGTTAAAGTTATCACATCAATCAAAAATGGATACAATACCACAATCGACTACGACAACTTTACCCGCTAATTAATTGGAAAACCCCGCTCCGACCGGTATGCACTGTTCTTATGTACAAATCCTTACTGCAACCTCTAGCACTCTACGCCTTCCCTGTCTGGGGTAATACATCCAAAACCAATATCTCGAAGATACACGATTCTAAAGCAAGGTACTCCGTATTGCAGTAAACGCAATACACAATTGCATAGAGAATTGGGTTTATAGCCAATCCAAATCTATATTACCATGAGCTCCAAAAACTTTATAAAAAATATCAAGAAGTGTGACGGCACACTATACAACGTTAGCCAGCGCATCGTCCACATAAGACTTAAGAGAAAGCTTCCTCAAGACGAAATATCCGAAGAGGACAACAACTAAGATCATTTACTTAGACTATCCGAGGCGTTGACCAGCTAATCCTCGATCATATGTAAATAATTCACTGTAATCATTTTACAACAAATTACAAATGTCATGTATAACACCTGTAATGTTGATCTAACAAATGCAATAAGCAATATCCTTAAAAAGACACACCAGCTTCATATTTGGTGGGCGACGCTGTCTAAAGTACTATGTAATACAATAAACAATAACGAAACACGAACAACAAAAACAGAATAAATTATACAACAAGATATGATCAATATAGTTCAAACTCCTAAGATTTAAACTATACTAGCAGATACTGAACTCCAATAGCATCTTACCTCAAATAGCCTTGGTAATACTGCTACGTATTTAAAAATTAGTGCGATGCCGCTGTGTAAGATAAATTTCATGTCAACAAATATACTGAAAGAAATTACTCAGAAAGTCCTAGAAGTAAATAACGTTTCTGAAAATCTTGACATTATCACGAAACTCTACACATCATGCAGACGCTGTTGCAATGATAAACGCAGCCGGATGCTTCAGGATGAGATTTTCATCACTTATGAATTATTATTTAGGAGCTACACGATGGAAAGAAATATTAGGTGTTTACAATAAGAATTTAAATTTTTTCATAAAAATGGCAGAAATAGATTACGTTTTGTGTAACGTATCCTGTTTCAAAGTATTATGTTTGTTATTACTACCTGCAGAAATTAATTAAACTTGTTAAATAGATCAAAAACCGACCTCAAAGCATTTTAATTTTCCACAGTAATAGAAGCTCGGATAGTGTAAGAGCTAAAAGTCAATTTAGTTACGAAAGCGTTTTATGCTTTATGTATTTGAATATATTAACCCTAAAGCTACCCTTTCCTGAAACATTATGAAAACTAGAAATTATATTTTGTTTTTGTGATACTATTAAGAAAATATAATTAAAGTGTTTTAAATTATTTGATATGGTAGAATATGTGGATATTTAGGCGCAAACAAATTTAGACTCAAGGGAATTTGACCGCACGACGATACAGTGGCATGATATTTAATATCTCTGCAGAAAAATATATATACAGGGGGTTTGGCGACGAAACGACTAGACAGAAGAACAATTGAACGCCAGCGGAAAAGGGTGCATCACCATTCATCTCAACAACGTTTGGGAGCAGGGGCATTTGGACGCTTCAGTTTTTGGGTGCACAAATATTTAAATACAATTATGTTTGAGCGTCGAGATGTTTGGGCGCTCCTGCATTTAGCCGCAGGTATGTGAACACCCGAAAGTATTACATGCAGAGATGCTCGACTCAAAAATGTTTAAATACAGGAAGATAAGCGCGCATGGATTTCAGTTTCATAAACATTTAGGTGCTGGCATATTTGGAAAGTGCAGGATTTAGGTACATATATTTAAATGTGGGGATTGGGTGCAAGGCCATTCATACTCGAGGATGGACGCAAGGATCTTTAAGTGCAGATGGCTACAGCAGCAGGACCTTAATTTCAAGAACTTTGGGGTGCACTAACATTAGGGCGTTGCGCCATTCAAGTGGAGGAATATTCAAATAAAAACATAGATGTATTGACCTAAGGATGCAAGGATGCAAAAATGTTTGAATACAAGGGGATAAAAGAGCATGACCTTCAATTTTAAAAACGTCGGAGGTACAAAGACGCTTTGACGCTGTAGCATGTAGGCGGAGAGATATATCTAAATACACAAACATGTATTGGTACAGGAACGTCTGGACGCCAGAATATTTAAATGGAGAAGGTTCAAGCAACATTACCTTGACTTAGAAGAACGTTAGGGTGCAGAGACGTTTGAACGCTGCAGTATTAAATGAAGAAATATGTGAATACACAGACTGTGTTAGCGCAGGGTTTGGACGCTAGGAAATGCAGGAAGACATGGCAGCACAACTTTTTAAGTTCAGGAGCATTGAGCTGCAAAGACATTTGAACGCTCTAGCATTTAGGCAAAGAGATATTCAAACCGCGAATATTGGTGCAAAAACGTTTGGCCTCGAGGATGCTTTAATGCAGGGCAACATTAATTGTAATTTCAAAATTTATGATGTGCAAAGACGTTTGGACGTTGCGGTATGCAGTTAATAAATATTTGAATACACAGACATATATTGGCGCAGGAATGTTTGGACCCAAGATTGTTTAAGTTAAAAAGGGTTAAAGCAACATTACCTTCACTTACAAGAACGTTAGGGTGCAAAGACGCTTGGACGCTGGAGTATTAAATGGAGAGATATTTGAATAAACAGACGTGTACGGAAGCAGGGACGTTTATATGCACATATGTTTACATACGGAGACATGTGTCAGGATGATTTTTAATTTCACAAACACGAGGGTACAGAGACACTTGGACGCTGCAGCCTTCATCGAAAGATATATTTGAATACACAGACGTATATAGGCTTTTGGTCACCAAGATGGTTAAATACTATTAACTCCAGGAACGTTGGGGTGCAGAAACATTTGAACGCTCTAGCTTTTAAGCGAAGGTATATCCGAGTATTCATACGACGAATATTGGCACAAAGACTTTAGACGCGAGAATGTTTAAATGCAGAGCATATGGCAACATTGTTTTAATCTCAAAAGCAATGAAGTGCAAAAACGTTTGAACGCTGCAGCATGCAGTAGATAAATATTTGAATACACAGACATGTATTGGTGCAAGAACGTTGTCACGCCTATTAAAATTCACACACAAAAAAAATAATACCAGAAATATTAGCGAAAAAGTCCAAACCCCTCTTCCTACTACGCCACTGATCTGTAGATGAATACTCAAATGATCATGTTAGCATCCCGGAGAACTCAATCGAAGATGGGCTGAGTTCCAATAAAATAAATAATAGGCGCCACCGACTTGTAAACGTACTAACACAATCCTAGGTATAAAAAATTAGAAAAGTCGGATTCTCTAGTTCAGCATTCACCTACCTTTTCTTTTGTAGTAGTTCTCTCTTTAATCTGATATTCAAGATTGTCGTCGTAAATGAAAAGACAAATTGCAAATAAGTTAAATTTAATACTCAACAAATAATCCCCCATGAATCAGTTTTGAATATAACATAAATAACGTTAGTGAAGTCAATTTTACGTAAATGGTAAACAATCACCCTGCTGAAAGCAAAACTCACACAAACCCAAGGTAATTATTGCGTAACGAAAGCACATAAATAATCAATAAACCTAATAAGCAAAACGCATACCACACGAAGAAATCTCCACGATTAGGCGAGCGATAAAAATAAACAATATCATTAATTAAAACCCAACTTGAACTACAAGACGCAATAATACACGACGGTTGGAGTACCCTGTATATCAAGAAACACGTAAAATTGCCGTACTATTACAAAATAATTATAAAGTATTTAATCCCCCAATATCATAAATTTTATAATATTTATGAAGTTTAATCATAAACGAGTAATTATTTCTACGAAATTGAAACAATAATAAATCAACTAATAAGTCCAGTTCAAAATGCACTTCACTTTTCAGATGTTTTCTTATCTACGAAACGCAGGTCTACGGTACAGACGACCTCGAACACAGACGGTCAGGGAAATCCAGATATCTTCGCTGCGGAGTGGCTCGGGATATTCGTGAAACGTAAATTTTTCTGATGGTTATCACTCCCAATTCTTATATGGACGGATTACCCCACACTTCGTGCCTAAATTTTATTAATGTACATAAGTTAATAAGCGGATCCAAGAGAATCGAACAAGACAATTGCTCGTGAAACAAAAACTCACCAGATGCTTTTTTATACTGGCGTGAACACTAGCTTCCTCAACTGTAGTATATTATATCGGAAAAACTTCCAGAGTTGATCACTTCCAATCGAAGACACAAAAACTCTTAAGTGGCGTAGATTTTTAGAATGGAATAACTTCCCTGTCATCAACGACTAATTTCAATCTTACGACACATAAATACCTCCAGAAAAAGAATCGTACTAGCTTGTACAACGGACTACGTATAACTGTCCTGTATCCAAAAATCTCCCCTCAAAATTTGAAACTTGGACTCGCCCAAAATTCTACAGGTCGACCAACTTCGAAATATTGAACTTTACTAAAAGCGAAAATATCACCAGACGCAAAACGGATTGCTTCAAACTAGGCGTAAGAACGTTACAACGTTTGCATGAAAGATTGTTTCTATTGAGAGAGTTAAAGCAACATTACCTTCACTTACAAGAACGTTAGGGACGCAAAACGGATTGCTTCAAACTAGGCGTAAGAACGTTACAACGTTTGCATGAAAGATTGTTTCTATTGAGAGAGTTAAAGCAACATTACCTTCACTTACAAGAACGTTAGGGTGCAGAGACGTTTGTACGCTGCAATAATAAATGGAGAAATATTTGAATACACAGACGTGTATTAGCGCAAGGACGCTTGGACGCAGGATGGTTAAACGCAGGAAGACATGGCATCTCGACTTTTAAGTTCAGAAATATTGGGGTCAGAGACATTTGAACGCTCTAGCATTTAAGCCAAGATATATCTGAATATTGGAACAAGGACCTTTGGACGCAAAGAAGTTTAAATGCAGGAAAATATGACATTACATTAATTTCAAAAATAATCGTGTACAAAAACGTTTGAACGCTGCGGCACTCAGGGGATAAATATTTGAATATACAAACATGTATTGGCGCAGAAGCGTTTGGACGCAAGAATGTTTAATGGAAAACGTTACAGCAACGAGACCTTTGATTACAATAACGTTAAGGTGCAGAGACGTTTGGACGCTGTAGTATTACACGGAGAGGTATTTGAATACACAGACGTGTATTGGTGTACGGACGTTTGGACGCCAGGATGGTTAAATGCAGGAAGATATCGCATCACGACTGTTAAGTTAAGCAACACTGCAGTGCAGAGACATGTGAAGGCTCTAGCATTTAAGCAAATATCTGAATATTCAAACGACGAATATTGGAACAAGGGCGTTTGTACTCAAGGATGTTTAAATGCAAGGAGAATATCCGATGTTCCGGTGCCGGGAATTGAACCCAGGACCTTCAGCGTAGAAGTCTAACGCGCTAACCTCTAGCCCACGGCCGCCTCAAAACAATGGTGTGCAAAAATGTTTGAACGCTGCAGTATTCAGTGAATAAATATTTGAATACACAGACATGTATTGGGGCAGGAGCATTGGGACGCAAGAATGTTTAAATTGGATAGGTTACAGCAACATGACCTTTGCTTACAAGAACTTTAAGGAGCAGAGACGTTTGAACGCTGCAGGATTAAATGGAAAGATATGTGAATACACAGACATGTATAGTCGCAGGGACGTTTGAACGCCAGGACATATATACGTAAATACGCAACTAAGCTGCCACCTTCAGTAGGAAGTTGAGTAACTTGCTTGAGGAATATCTCTGGAGATAAGTCATTCACCAAGCCAACAATTGAAGTCCACCATCTCCAATCAGTCCGATTACAAATACCTGTTTGGTTACGAAAAGTGAACAGATGTTACCGCTATTTCCCGTAAATCAAAAACTGGTTAATTCATGGTGGACGTTCACTAATATCATCAGAATCTATTGCCATTGCAAGTTCCACACCTGAATCTCAATAGAAAACTTGTGGCAAGTTATCAGACATCATACCCAACAGAAAAAAGGAGAATTAATCGTATCCCGATTCGTGTCCGGTTTCGCTTATTGCAATCGTGGAACTAAGATAACTGGTGCAAATTGATAAAGAGGAACAGGGGCCAGCCAATCAAATATGAAATTTGGTTTAAATTAAATAAAGTTTTATAATGGGGGATGTTTTTTAATTAACATTACGTAATTTGTGTAATTTTCTTGTATAAACAAGCATGTCTGCCGTAGCTTGTGTCGTTTCCATCAGATTATATCGTTATTGCCTCCCCGGAGGGTGCCTGGTAATCCCTGGTTAACACTCAATGAAGTTGTAAATTCGGGTAAAATAGCAAACCCCGCTTTAAGAAATTTAATTTGAAAGTTCAACGATGTCAAATGTTCATCTTATTTAGGTATAAATATTTATCTACACTTCTTAATAATAACAATAATAAAAAAATGCAACTTCGTCTTCTCTTCTTCTTCGGTGTAAGGGCCAATGGCCTGTTAACTACCTACAATGGAGTAGGATCCGTGATCCCTCTTTGCACGTATGCTCGAGCAGGAGGCTAGTCTAACCCGTCGAACAGAGAAAAGAAGTTCCTCTACATCGTTTATGATTGTCAAAGATGTTCGTTTGCCAACCGAGATCGACGATTTTACGTACCCTCCGAAGCACGACCAGTTGCATATGCCACTATATTGGTCCACCCAACCAAGTACTGACCAGCGCGGGTTGTGTTGGACTGCGAATATTGTTTAACCGGCATCCGCAGTGCTCTGCTGTGCAACCGATAAAAATTACAACATAGAATATATTTACATATATAATACTATTTTTCTGGCGTAGTTATTTTGGACTGGCTGGAATTGTCTGTCTAACTTTTCTGTACTATATCGTGGGAGTCGTACCAAGTTTCGCCTAAGCAACATTTATTTCTATTTTCTTGGCAATATGTTTTAATGTTTTGGAGGTCCCTCGCGGCGCCATGCTTGTAATCTGTTTGCTTCCATAATATTTTGACGTTTGTTTATATTTTTATGTTTAAAACTCATACGTTTAATAATTGCTTGCACTTTATTGTAGTATAATCTTTATTCAGTAACAATTTGACCGTAAGCAAGCAGTTGCAAGCACTGTGTCCACATTTTTAAATAAAGTATAAATAAATAGTTACTTCGAACAGAAGTTCATCACAACTGTTTTGCGCTGTTTGCTTTTTAAGTTGGCAGACAATAAGGCAAAAATCTAATCCAATCTCTGAAAAGTAACTTATCACTCACACAATCTAACGAAGGAAACTAATTTTGATACATAGTTTACGAAGTTTACCAAATTTAAGAATAGTTATACTAAACAGGGTAATCTTAAATAATGAATTAAGAACAGAGAATTTAAGTTTCTTGCTTGAATCACAACCCCTAGGTAACCTCAGCCTCTTCGCCATATGGAAATTTACCTGAGTGCGACCGAGTTACAACAAGTTTGTAAATCCTTGTCCTAACAATACCTTTTTAAAGCGAATAAGGGTATAATTTGAAGTAGACTCTATTGTATTATTGTAGTGATTAAATATCTATTTGTTACAGAGAGTGAATGGCTGAAACATATCTGAACGAAGTCCATTTAAAGTTTAAAATACAATTTTCCTTAATTTATAAAGCGATACGGGGGTTTTAACAAATGTTGCTTGTATCCCCAGCAAACTTGATTCAATTCAAATTATAGCTTGTAAAAGAAAATGCTTAGAAGGGAATCGTACGTAACAACAAAATATTATTACCAGCAGAAAGAGAAAAAAGCTTTATATTTAGAAGTTATACAATCTTAAAAAATGTTTGTTTGAGAATTCGTAAACAACTTAACAAAAAGCAGAAAGGAAAATTTCATTCTTGAGCGTCTACTTAAAAAAACAGTCAGAAAATCATTATCACAATACGTTTAGTCACTGACACTCAAATTAATTTTGGCGCAGACTGCAAAATACTGGCATAATTAACACTTTTATCACGTCCATCAATTATTTGGTCAGTATATGCAAATGGTTTTCTCATTTAGATTTGTATTTCAGTGATGAACTCGTTCCAAATAGTTATTCAAAAACGAGCTTTGCGTAAATACAAATCAAATATTCCTATCAGTTTCAACTGTTAGCACAAATAAAACTAAATCAACGTTACTAAAACATCCCCTTTAATCTTTGCAAACAGATTGAAATGTAATTATTTAAATGGAAACTGATTTCTGATTTTATCCAGAATGGAATCCATCAAAGCCGAAAAAAACGTGTTTTTCGCTTGATTAGATTTTTTGCTTCACATAAAACAATGCAAAATGCATTACACCTGCTCCCTGGATTCAATTGGAGATCACAGAAGTTCATTATAATGTGTAAATGAGTTGTTTTCGAATTCATGGAGTAGAAACTTAATCTTCACCTCTTCTAAGCGACTAAATTACCTAAATAAAAGTGATCGAAAGAAGACTGTAAACGTAGATTACTTTGTGAGGTAGTACGAAAGTGCTACCCTTTGTTTCGCTGTCACTTCGCATGGACCTTAATCCTGTTTTCACGCTTAAGGGACGTTTCCCGGGCGTGACGGGGTTAGAAAGCTTCAGCCAAACTTTCTTATCAGAATTATTATATTATCAAGGATAACACTCTTAAGGCGAACGTTAGATACTCAAGTTGCTGACCCCATATACAGGGTTGTTCACTACAATTAGCATAAACATATGCTACATTACATGTGATAAAGTTTATCACATTAAATAATTAATCAGAAAAGTGAATTTGATACAAAACATTAATAAATTGTTCATACAGCTTATCGTCACATGAACTCTTTAACGAAATTAATTTAATTCTTAGGGTAATTAAATCTTTTATCAATCTCAGGGTAATTACTGTTGCAAATTGGGA
This sequence comes from Limonius californicus, assembly GCA_014611495.1. Lineage (NCBI taxonomy): Eukaryota > Metazoa > Arthropoda > Insecta > Coleoptera > Elateridae > Limonius > Limonius californicus. The sequence goes on from JABXWE010022405.1 coordinate 24,078, forward strand.
CTCAATGCAAATATTCAAACCATCGACAACAAATAAGGCATATAAACGAATGCTAGGCATTAGATAAATCGTTGAAAAGTACACACATAGATGCTGTTTAAGTTACATCTTTTCAACAATCTTTTAGCAATACGATTGAAAACACATTTATTTTTTTTACCTACAATAACATCATATTAAAATATTCTTTTTAATTCAGTTTTCAATCCACTTTTATTTTTGGAACTGCTATGATATCACCCACCTTTTGAAAACTTGCTGAATATTTAAACGCTGACATAGTCGGCCTTGGAACGAATCGTTGCATTTATTCAAATCAAATGCGGTACAGTCGCGTTTCTTATCAGCATGTCTTGGAATCTTCTCCAAATTTATGGAAATACACCAACCTTCAATAACTATTGTATAGTGCAGCTTAATTCTTGGTACAGGAATTTCCGATCAAGGTAAATAGCTTCCAATATTTAATCATGAACAAGATCACTTGAGTTTTGTTTGGATTCAAGAACATAACCTCTTTAACAAAACTTTTTCTTATTTAAATGGATTAAATTAAAGATCCTTTAAATACTTCATTAATTTAATTTTTTTATAGGTGTTGTGGTTAGATAAAGTGATTTCAATAATGTTTTGAGTCCTTATAAAAAAAAAAACTCCGACCATCCACTTTGAAAACAAAAGAACGTCGAAGTACACCAGCCTTCAATTTTATTTTCCGAAGAACAACATTTTCACAATTTTCTTGGATACTCCAAAATAAGTATTTAAAAAAGACTTAAATCAACTTAAAACACCACAACACAAAGCTAAATTGTTAAGAAAATCAAATTTAAACAAATTTTTAACAATTACGTAGTAGCACCGAAAGCGTACTCTCCCGACGAACAGAAACGTGAAACTGGAAAAATTTTCATGCCAGAAACTTTTAAATTTCAACAAAAAAAGCGTCGTTTCTAAGTAACATCCAAAGACAAGCACATAATCGAGAATTTCACGAGGGTTCCAACCAATAGAAATTAAGTACAATAATTACCTAAATAACATGACAATCTTATAAACTAATTTACATTTTTTATAAGTAATTTAATAAATAAATAAATTTACATGAAAACATGTTATGTTCGTTTAAAATTTGCCGCTTTATGTGAATTAATTTCTTAATTTGTTTGCCGCTTCGTAAGAATGAATAACGTTATTTTAATTGCAGTCTTATTTTGGATTACCGTTTCGCTATTTTGTTTGGTCTTTTTAAGTTTGAGTTATCTTGACAGTTCCCTTTTGTAGGCTCAAAATTACCGAAGGTTGTTTTTCTCGCGCGCCACCTTATAAAACACTTCTCAGAATTCCCCTGTAGCCGCGTCAGCATATCGCCTCCCGAAGGTGTTCTCGAAAGTCGCACGTGTTAATTTTCTTTCTAGAACATTTCATCACATGTCGAAATATGGTGCAATTTTTTTTTTTTTTTGGAAGTGGAGATTCCCGTTGCGTGTTTACGTCAGTCAATCTTCCACCTTTCTTGGCTCGGACCTTTCTCAAAATTACATCTTCAGGGAAGGGCGCATAAATATAATATCGTTGCTGCAAGTGCGCGCCTATATTATATTGAGTTTTTTTGTTAGTCGAAGGGAGTATCTTTTTTATTGTGTGTTCCGTCATCGCTGTTTTCACCAAGGGGTACTAATCCAGGGACGAATCGGACTTACTAGCCGGATTTTAAAAGGGAAAGCACTGGCATCAACACCGCGTACAAACGACATTCGCGTGTAGGAATTTGCCACATCGCCGTTTTGAACGGCATCTAATTGTGTGTGAGAGAGCGCAGCGTGCGCCGTCGCTGGCGGTTACCATTGTGCACTGAACGCGTCCAAAGTTACCGGTGACCCCTGGATAAATCTCCGACTTTCCTTCAACCCTATGCTTCAAGGTAGCGGCTACCCATGGATTTTAATTATCATCTCTTTGAACCTGTATTTGAGTGTTCGGCCGTTTCCTATTTTCCGCCCCCTTACAATGTTAAAAGATTTTCTAGATTTTGTGTAAAAGAAACCGTTTTTGTTTCGCGTTATCTTGTAAACTTCAAATTTTGCTTTCATGTAGCTGGAAACAGCGACCTTCAGTCGCCGTTTGTGGTGTTGGTTGTTAATTATAAAACTACCGAATTATATTCCGTTTCATTCTTGTGAACTTCAGCGTCCCTGGTGTACGTGCTGTTGCTGTATAAAAGAACGTAAATCCCGTTGCACCAGTGGCGGCGAGTGTTTTTTTTTTCTGAACGTTCAAGAACATTAAAAATATGTAATCCAAACTTACAGCGTTATCACTTGTCATTTTCTTGTATTGTCATGTTTAACCGTTTAATTATATGTGTGATAAAAGTTTACTGCCTCTTATTGTGTCTTTTGTAATTGTTTGTGTAAGAATTTTGCAAGCTCCAAATATATAGGAGGAGGCACAATAAAGGTAAGGCCCATTCCCGTAAACTGTTGGCTTCTCGGCCTTCGAGCCACGAGGACCTACAATCAGCTGGATTTAAAAGGTGGCGCCCACTTATTTTGACTCGCCCTGTACACAACTAAAGACTTTCTCCCATAAGCGATTTTCACGAATGCCCCCTACTCCTCTGAGCTAAGCTGTAGGCCTTTTCTATCTATCTGGTTACGGGTCGTCGGAAAAGCTCGATTGGCCCGTAACAAACAACTTCCATCGCCGTGTTACTCACATCAAAATACACATTTTGACACCAAACAAGGCATGAATCTGTCAAAGTCATCAAATCACATGAATATTACAATATTCATTTAAAATTAAATAATTAAATTACACACCAATTTAATCTGCAGCTGTCAAATTTTTTACTTTTTTTCGAATATTATACTAATACCAGCTCAAGAATGCATAAAACTATTGAAAAGTCTCCTCTAGGTCTTTCGTAAGATGACTCTAATCCAAAACAACCCATATTTGTGCCAAGGACTTGAATATTACAGTCTACGATGCCAAAGCAACATCAGAAATAAATCAAATGTGAATTTTATGTGTTTAAACAAATTATTTCTTACAGAAAAGCTTGACATATCTTTACATATTTAATAATAAACTAATGAGTTAAGATCATTCAATTTTAGCCTTTTGTAACACAGCAATATATATATTGCATTTGTTGAAATACCACCTTAAGCCATTCATTCAAAACAAAGGGACTAATAATCAGTATAATTAACGGTTGTCGCTGGTTTATTTCGTTGTGACATTGACAACCAACTGTCAAAGGTTGTTTGAGCACTTCAGAGACAACGATTATTATGCCCTAGGTAGGGCTAGACAGGGCTATAATTTCTCGGCAACTAAGCTAAAACAATAAATTTTAAAGTAAAATCATCAGAACGCTGGAAAACTAAATAAGGGTTATATTGCAAACAGTTTACAACTTCGTTTAATCTAAAAAAAAATACAGGGTGAGTTTGCTAAGACGAATAAGCTTGATATCTCGGTTATCTGAAATATCAGAAAAATTATTTTTGAACGTGTTGCAATAGACAGTGTTTCTTATGTGTAGGCGATAGCAAAAATATTTTTTCCCTACTCCAACGAAGTTAAATAATTTTCAAATGATTATATCAAAAATTAAAGCTTTAAGATCATTGCTTGGAACGCTGTTCTTTGTACAGCACATATTGTTAAAAATTGGTTATTTCAGGAGTTCCCCTAAAACATTTTACTAAATATTGTGGATATGGTCTTTGAATTCAAAATCTAAAATAAAACAAAAAACATGTACATATCAGCAAAACGGAGTTGCGCTGATACAGTATTTCCAGATACTTTTAAATGGGGCATTTCGGATTTGTGTATTACTTTGTGTGACTTGTACACTTTAAAACAATTTTAGGATAAATAAAGAACTCAATTCCAGAAGTATCAGTATTATACGTAATAATAACATTGCACAACAAAGAGTCTAAATGGGCTGTTCTAATGAAGCGGCGGAGTCTCACGCTGAAAACTCGACTTCGTTTCCCGTTGCCATTTATTGTTTTTCATATTTTAACTTAGTATTTTTTAATGTTAGTGGTATTACTAAATTGTTTTTCAGCTAAAGTTACTTATTTACTAAAAATTGTTTTATTATACTTTTTGCCAATAGTTTATTAAATCCTACTGATAGTAAGAATTGACATCCGTTTTAGCAAGATATTAAGCTGATTTGGTTTAGCAGACTCACTCTGTATATACTGTTTCAAATAATAATAAACAGTTTACAGAAGTAAATATTCTAAATTACTATTTTATAGAGACAAGGAATTTTTAAACAAAATCACACTAATTATAGTCGTTCTTAATATAATTTTAAAAGAAAAAGTTAATTGCGGGTATATCTGCGGACCTATATGGCCAATTCATGGTTCCACGAGTTATACGTATATCTTGCTATTGTAAGATGATAATCGTATTAAAACTCAATTGCAACAAAACGCATAACCTTGAATTATGTTTACGTTCTTTGTTCATTCTCAACGTAGTAGAAAAAAATAATTTTATACTGCCTTCTACATGAAAACGGATTTTGGCCCATAACTCTGTTAGTTTTAAAAATAAGCTAATCAGAAAAAGAGGAAAAGTAGCGCTCTCCAATAGTGTCGTGGACTTATTTGAGAAATATTTACACGTTTAACATGTTAGTCTTAGACATACTGTATGTTTCAGCTTACATTTAATACAAAATGTAAATATTACAATACAATCATCTAATTGTTTTAACGTACAGAAACCCTTTTAGAACCGTAATATTAAGGCTGATGGTTTAAATATTTGCATAAACATTAGTATTATTATTATTATTAGCAGCCTTTCTGTTCCGTTGCTGAGCATCGGCCTCTTCTCTGCCACGTGTTTCTCCTCAGCGCTAAAGAAACACGGGGGACCTACAGTTTAACGTCGAATCCGAACGACAGAAATTCTAGAAAAGGTTTTTAGCATTAAGATCCTACGGCTGCAAGCCGGATTGGGAAATTCTGTTTGAAGGGTTGCAGGCAAGATTTGTATAAATTTGCATGTAATGCTTAGGTTTCGAACCCAAGCCAGAATCAACGTTTTACTCAGAAAGCGGGCGCTCTGCCAACTGAGCTACCACCACACACATCTGGGCTAAAAAAAATTTCGTTTTATTTTCATGATTTTCGATCCATTCAGCATATTTTTCCAAAATTGCTCATTGAAACGGATTAGAGCAACCACCAAAAATGCTCAGGTGTTTGATGTGTTGCCTATGTTCGTGGAAATGTCTTTGTAGCATAGCGACCCATAAGATTTCAAATTTAAAAAACAAATTAAAAGTCTTCGTAGATCATAATACATTATAGGAGGTATT
>JABXWE010022406.1:0-30494 GCA_014611495.1 Limonius californicus
CTAAATTAGAACTCGATGTATTTAAAGATGTCTTCAATATAACGAGAAAATCCTCAAGTACAGAATACTGAAACAGAAGACTCTGGTTCGACGCTTAATGCCCTTGTCTGTCTCACGACCCAAAAATGGTCGCCGGAAATGCACAAAGTTCCCCCAAAAACTCGCACAGGCGCGATTCATAAAAATCAAGTGAGGAAAATGGGTTGCAAACCAATCAGGCGAAATTACCGTCACAACTTTAGTGATGCTTTCGATCATTTTGTTGTAATTAGTTACTCCATGAATGTAGATTGGTGGAGGTTTGGGGGTTTTTGATTGTTGACCTTCGTGGGTCTGGTCAGGATTTTCGTTATCGCCTCTTGTTTGTGAGAGGACTTCATATCTGTTGGTTGTGTTTATTTGGTTATATTGAGATGAATTTGTATTTGGTTGAGGTAAATTTCTTTTCCTTTTTTTGACTGTTTGCCATTCATGTTTCGTTGGGGTACCTTGGTTGTTCTCTTCTTTATCGATGGCATCTGATTCTGAGTCATACTCTTCGTTTATTAATGTAGATTCTGACATGTTTGAACCTTGCCCTTTGTCTTTGCTGGTCTCTCTATATGTTTGTTGAATTGGATTGAATTGCATTGCCTGTGGGGGTGGGGCTGAATGTGAATTTAGTACATAATTGGTTGGGATTAGTGTTTGATTATGGGTTGCATATGAGAATTGCGGATTAGGTTGAGTTATTTGTTGGGTATAGTGGTATCCCTGAGCATTCGGAATATTAAACGTGAAACCGTAATTTTCCGGGGAGGGTTGATTATTTATAATTGACGTTCCCGGTGGCGGGCCGAAGCCGCTGCCGTTTCCAAATGGAAACATGCTTTAAGCAATATTTGCATTTGTTAAATAAATTTATTTATACGTACGATTAGCGATATCGTATAGGTTGTGGCCTCCGATTTCACTTATCAGGTGTGTGGCACTGCACTTTCAAAGATAGTAGAGCGCGGCGAACGTGTGCTTACTCTTCGAAAGTCAAATGACCACTAGATGATGGTTTGACTTTCACTTTGTAGAGTGGTCTATGGAGAGCCTGTCTCTCACTCTTTTCCTTGTAATGCACGTACGGCGACTGACAGAGGTCGTTTGGTAATCATAATATTAAAGATGGCCCCACTGTCCAGTGATAACGTTTGGTTACCCTGTAGGCGTTACTGGTTAGGTATATCAATCAATATCCATTAAAGACGGTCCTGTCAAAGTCACTGTACCCTGAATAAGAACTACCACAGACGGTTTTGTCAAGGTGAGCTATTAGATGTTACGTGGGATTCTACGGAGGGAACATCCAACTCTTTGTAAGTATGAAACGTAGAAGGTACATTGTTGGGTATGTTTCACGCTTTGGTGGCTTACTCAAATGGGCTTGTCTGTTTGTGTGTTTACTGTAGGAGTGCCCCGCATATATGTTTGAAACCGTAAGATTCCGAAATCTCAAAAATTTAGTCTTGATGTGTATACATAACCAATTCTAAGACCCTGCCGGTAAGTATTGAGTTACTTATTATTGTTAGTTTATAAAAATTCGCACACCCCATACTGGCAAAAAACGGACCTTCCTGCAGAGTCTGAAGCGGGATAGCTAATTCATATTTTTTATAAGCTCGTTTTCATGTGTTTACCTTGGCTACGTATGTGAACATCCCTAATTAAATGAGAGGAAACTTACCTGTGGAGGGTTTCCTCTCCATCATATGCTATTTTGATTATACAAGGGCATCCTCTTAAGTTTTTACAAAAATTAGGGAAAAAAATTTTTTTTGGAAAAACTCTTTGCGTTTCATAGTGTTTTTTGAAGGTTTCAGCAGCTTCTTGAGGGGATGAAAATCGCTGGTCCACGCATTTTTTGTTTGGCATTCGGGAATACAAAGAACTCGTTAGGCGATAAAACAGGTGCATACGGGCAATGAGATATCAATTCGATGGTTTGGTCCTTCAAATAATCAATTGTTTGACGTACTGTGTGAGAACTGGCGTTGTTATGATGAAGCATGATGCGACGGTTTCGGTTGTTTTTCCTGATTTTGTCGATGACTTCTGGCAAACAAATTGTTGTATATCATTCAGTGTTTACTGTTCTTCGATTCTCTAAAGGAATGTTTGCGACATATCCGGTACAACCGAAGAAACAAGCGATCATTTTTTTGGAAGTGCTTCGTGAAAGAACAACTTTTGTGGGATTTGATTCATTTTGGAACACCCAAACAGTGGATTGTAACTTAGATCCCGGTTCATACGAATATATCCAAGTTTCGTCACCTGTTACGATGTTGTATAAGGATTTTGCAGTTCCTTGGTCGAATTTTTTGGGCATTTCCTTACACCAATTAACGCGAGCCTCTTTTTGAGCTTCGGTCAAATTATGCGAAATCCATCCGGAACGGATATTTTTCACAGCTAAATGTTCATGCAAAATCGAATGTACTACAGTCTTCGATATGACTAAGGATGCCTCTATCTCACTGTAAGTAACAACCCGAATTTCTTCAATCATGTTGCGCACAGCATCGATGTGTTTTGGAATAACAACCGATGTTGATCGACCTTCACGAAATTTATCACTGACGAACGCACGACCACGACGAAATTCTGTAAACCATTTGTAAACAGTCTTTTCTGATTATCAAAAGTTGAACAAAGCGATTCTATGCATAGTTGTTGAGTTAGGCCTTTACTAAAATCGTAAAAAATCATCCAACGAAAACCTTCACATGATAATCCTATTTTTTAACAAAATTGCTTTTCTAAGCTGCCACTGTTTTCCCAATAATAAATGTCAAATATTACGAAAATAGTAATGAGACCACCGAGTGGACGTTTGCAAAAACTTAAAAGGCAGCCCTCGTAGGGAGTGGAAATGAAGAAAACATGTTACATCCGGAACATAACAACAACCGCAACGTTTGTACCAGCTACTATGACAAATTGAATTTGTATGCTGTATGTAACTTAATTAATGTTTTAGTGTAATACGTACTAGGCGTCAGTTTTAATTTGTTATGGTTACTTATTTTAATTTTTGGGAAATACATATATCAAAATAGTTTTACGCGGTTTATATGTCGATGAATGTTCTTGTTTCAATTAGTATAGTAAGACTGTGAATATAATTAACAAATACGATTGATTGGAGACCGTAGTTTAAGTAAATAAACTTTGGAAAAAGCCCTTACTGTCACGATATTCAATCACAATTAGAGTCCAGTTGGATTTCAATTGTGGACTTGGTGAAGGACTTATTTCCAAAGGTATCCTCAGCCAAGTTGCTTTAGTTAGTTCAAGTTCCTACTGAAGATATCAGCTTAGCTGCCGTAATACGTATTTAGGTGTTCTAAAATATTGTGGGGGTAAGGGGCTTTTTCCAAAGTTTATGTAATAATAATATACTTATTTATCACTTAAGTTTCAACATATCTTAGCCAAGAAGTATGCTTTCTCTACTATTCACTTTTAGAGCAAGTTAATTTAAGAAAACTGCGTGTTTCAAGCGGAACTATTTATTATTATGTTACATATCTATCTGTGGTGCATTAATACAATTTATTTTAGTTACCAAACTTGACATTTATGAGCTGGATTCATTTTTGAACCCGCAGGGCAATGGAAATCTTCGGCAAACCACTTGGTATTAGAAAATGGTACATTCACTCTATAACGACTTGGAGAATGCGTGTCTCTGGCTATATCATTTTTAAGTTCTTGCGGCCGTATTTTTTCGCACCAACAAGCTGCTGCGGAAATCCAAAACATTTGTTTTATTGTGAAGTTCAGGCCTGGTAATGTCGGTTCGACGCCGTTCTGCTCCATCCATTTATTGTAGGCTGTGTAAGCTTGTTTTATTCCTCCATTATCAGCGATATTCTCACTTTGAGTTGTTATTCCATTGAGCTGGAAATGCGTAGTCATGGTATGAATCTCGTTATGAATATTTGATATACTTACGTTTACTCCAATTTCTGGTACTGTTATTGCTGAATATTGGTCGATCATACATTTCGCTTTCTCGTCGTAAGCCTTACTGGTCTCGTTGCCCCACCAATTTACAAAGTTTCCGTTTTTATCGAAAAGTTTTCCGTGATCATCGAAACCGTGAAGAATTTCATGAGCAATAACGTAAGCTATTGCTCCGTAGTTCATGTAATGGGGACGATCTTTGCTGAAGAATATCCCTTGTAGAATAGCAGCAGGAAACTCTACAATTTAAAATTCACAATTATTCTTTTATTGGCAACAGAGACTATAAACATACGGATGGTGTTGGATTGCCGGTAATATCCGGCGTTTATGTTAATAGCGGAAATACGTTGCGTCCAGTCATCTTTTTTAGCGGGCTCCTTTAGTAAACTAAGCCCTTTTTCTAGTGAAAACTTATAAATGTCGCTCATTGCTTTTACGTAGTTGTCGTCGCTAATGTTGAGCTGAAAATATTGAATAGAACGCTTTAATAAGAATAAATACTTAGAGGTATCCAAGATAACATATAGAGCAAGAAGAAGTCTTAAGAAAGAGAAACCGAAGACTTGTCTTCGTGCCCAGGAATAGTGGGTATGTTGTTTTATAACTTGCATCTATATAATTTGAATATCGAAATACCATTAGTGCTCATTATAGTTTAGAAACCAAACCACTTTGGAGAGTAGATCATACCTTTGCAAAGTAATCCCCCAGTATTCTATCATCAACTAATTCATCCGCATAGCCTATAAAAGTATCCATTACTGAGGCCTTCTCAATAGCAATTTTCCTTGTATCTTCATCCATCCAATCAATTTTCTTAATTACTTGTATAAATTCACTTCTGATAGCTTCCACTATTTTGAAAGCAGCCTGTCGAGCGTCCTCATGAAAATATTTTCTTACATACATAGAGTCTACTGCTAACTGCAACCTAAAATAGAAATTTTTTTAACTGGTGTTTAATAATTAGAATATTAATTTAATATACTTATTAGATGTGATCGCTGTACACTCTAGCGACCTGGCGGATCTTACAGATACTCCACTAAATGCTGCTAAAAATTGCTGCTGTCTGTCTCTAACGTAGTCTGGAAGGAAATTAGCCATGACAATTGCAGCTCTGAAGAACATGTAGTTGGCTTGGACCCTATAGTGCAAAATAACTGCTTACCGTAGCATATCGGAGGTATTTAAAATGTGTACCTTTTCGGAATACGGTTTAGTAAATTAAACAAGCTGCTTAGGTACTGGGGGGCACCTACATTTACTCTGTTATTACTGGCGAGGCTTACATCCTTATGACCTAAAAGGCCGTTGATGAAATCCAACCATTGAATGTTGGGGTACCTTCGTTGAACTTCTGCGATTGTCATGACGTTGTTTGAAGCTTGAAGATTGTGGCGTTGTTCGTCTGAAAGGGTAATCTACATCCCCCCCCCCACTAAAAATTATAATCTGAAATGAAATAATTGCAACTGCTTTACCTTAGCGATATCTATGTGGAGATTTACCACAGGCTTTACTTCGAACTCGGCGAACTTACGCTCAGCACCGAAAAATACTGCTAAATCTACCAAATAATTGTAATAAGCATTGATCGAGTCATCTGAAAATCCTTGTATCAACTTATCACGGAGTATATATAGGTCAGCTTGATCAATCTAGAATAAACCCATTATCAAAATTAAAGTTTGAATATGCAGTGATTTCAACGAGAGACTCTAGAAGTCTAGACGAGTGATAGATTACCATAATTATACGTTGCGTTGAATCTGCTGGATCATATGACAAACCCAAGCCAAGCAAACTGTCTGTGAATAATCCCATTTCCTGGAACTTCTGTGTGGTTTTTGTCCAATCAAACGCTGCTTCGTTCCAGCTTGTTCCATCTAATAGTGGCCAACCGCCTGATTTTTTAAAGTAGTGTTTGACGGTTGGTATGCTATCACGGTCGATGGCCGTAGTGTTCATGCAAGTTTTATACAGATTTTTGGCAGATGTAAATACTTTCGGTTCATTTGCTTTTGGGGGTTCTTCAAGCATAGTTTTCACTTGGTTTTGCACAACGTCGTACAACATTACAAACATAGTCACTGAAGTTTTCTCAGGTGGTATTTCGGTTTCCTTGATGAAGCCTCCGCATGCAAATTGGTAAAAATCATCACAAGGGTTTACAGATTGATCTTGATCTATGTTCTTTAAAAGTTGTGCAGCTGCTTGAACACAACCTTCGCTACTGCAGACGGAGTCTAGTTCATTTTGAGCTCTAAAATATAAATTAATTTTTATATAGAAACAGCAAGAATTTTAGTTCTAGACACGTACAGCTTTTTATTTTTATTGTTTTCGTGTGCTATTCGAACGACTGCGATGATCAAACCTATTATGACCAGAATTGCGATCACGATTAAAATAATTCCGTAGCGCTCCATACGAGTTCGTCTCTTCCAACATGATCGATCCCTGTAAAAATTTAACAAACTTGATATTTCTTCTTAAAAGTTGTTGGAAACCTTGTTATCAATAACTCTTTCTTCTTTGAGGGTCGCTTATTGCAGTAGATACAGCATACTTTTTTGGCAGTTTAACTAAATTTTGAATATAATATCAAGAAGAATATTTGATTATCTGCATTTGTTTAAAATTTTGATAAGTGCATCATAACTATTTTGTTGTTATTATTGAAAATTCGTATTTCCACAATAAAATCAGCAGGTATCTTGTAATGTACTTTTTAATGAAAAGTCAGCTTTTAATTACAGACTTTTAGGTCTTCCATTTTTGCAAGTGGATATTGGCATTTTATGTATATATGACTACCTAACTATATTTTTGTAGGAATTCCTTAACATGTGATTCGCCAATATTTTGGACTTTCTCGTACCTGAAATTGTCTTTCCATATTTCTAAAAGTAAATTGATTTTATGAATGTGTTGCATCAGATCACAATAGTCTCAAGCTATGGGCATTTGCATTTTCCAGTTTCTAATTGAATGGTAAGGGATGATATGCTTATGGGACTGATACTTACATAATTTTCTTAAATGGAAGACGAACAATAACATTTACAAACATATTTACTATTTACAAGTGGAAAGGAAATTTTTGGGCTTGCAATACTCAAATATGTAGTTTCAATTTCATTTATATCTAGAGGATGCTACATATGAAATATCAACAAGTATCATATTTTAGGGGTGGAAATAATATTTTCGAGGCTGCAATATCCCGAGGGTAGTTTTACCGCCATTTGCCGAATTATAATCCAATAATATTTACGTTGTTGAGCGTTTTAAAACTTAATTTAAAATTTAGAAAATTTTTAATACAAAAATGTCGAAACATCTTGTATGTGATTATGTCATGCACAGTTTTGTTTTAGTATTTGTACCAATTAACTGCATTTTACTACCGCTTATTATGAAATTAATTAAAATAATGATTTAATGTCAGCTAAAATAAATGTTGCGGGATATGCATATCAATGTATCAAGAAATCTTGATTGTAAAGGACATCTATTTAACATAGATTGGTTCTACTTTTTGCCTGTTTGCTTAGTCAAAATCTGTGGAGCAGGTTTCGAACAATATTTTCGTAGTTCTTTCGATTAAAGTAATGTTTATTACAATCCAATTTCTAGATTAAGGAAGTTTGCGCTTAACTTGAAATTGTCAGAAATCGTAGCTTCCTTAATTTTTTATACAGTTAGTTCAGAATTGAATTCAAATGTCCAGCATCACTATTTTTTATTATCATTGTAAAGGAAAAACAGCAGCCAAAAATCTGTTTTGTTTTTGAGTTTATGCTAATAGAGCATTCAAACAATCTTACAGGGACACTTAAAGTCGAAAATGAGTATGCTTACAGTATGTGTACCAACTTAAATCACAAGCGGTAATACGCTTGTGATTTAACCGAAAGTGTTACCACGTTGCGATTTTTAAATGGACGGCGGTATTTTTATTCACCATTTTATTCGTACCTTTATAATGATTTCCAACTTACATATTTTTCCTGTGAACATGTCAGACAACAAGAACCTAAACATAAAATGGCGAAAATGTATAGGAAAGGTATGTCGATAATTTTAAAAAACCTTTTTATACGTCCTTCCGGTGTTTATCTCGTTACACACTCTTATCTACCTCATTAGAATTGCTTTCGAAAAATATACCTTTTAAATATTAGACATTATTTAAATATGCTATTCATGCAGTTATTTTTTTTCACAGAAATTTTGGTTACACTGGGAATAAATGGACATTAAACTCGAAATTTCAGAAATTGTATGCCGATCTCAGAGAGCATTTCTTAAGTAAAAATAGATCATTTCTTAGGTTTTCTTTAGAGCGGTTTTCAAACGGATCTTTTGAAAATGTTGAATACCTTTGAAAAGTGCGGTCTATTAAATAACTTAAAGTTTATGTTAATTTGGTTGTCGGTTTTTGAGCGAAGCAAAACTAAAATCGGAATTTCCAAAAAACTGTAGCAGTTTTCGTTTTGCATCTAGAACGTTCATCAAACATAATTAGATTAAAATTTAGAAGTCAAATCAAATTCCTCAGTGCCATTTTGGAAAATTTGCAATCGAAAAAAGTGATCCAAAACACATGTTTATTTCCGTCACCAGTTTCGGATAGATTGACAACAAATTTAACTCGCATTTCGTCATACAAAGTTATTTATACTGTTTCAGTCGTTTTTGAGATACAGAGCTTCACTCATATGTATACACGTATAGATACACACGGACAAAAACCGACATAAAAAAAACTACTTTTTTGAATTCCTGGAGGGCAGAAGTTAATACAAATTCCGTCAAAATTTTATTATCGAAAACTTTTCTGATGATAACACATATTATGTATATTTTTTAATTTTATGACTTCTGATTGATATGCTATACAGGGTGATTTTAATAATTATGCAAATATTCTAACTGGTAACAGAGGATGATAAAATAACACGATTCGGCCAATAACGTCTTATACAAACATTGTTGGTTTTCAAAAAAAAAAGCTGGTTGAAATTGTCCTAAAAAAGTTTGACAGCCAGCCACAGGTATTTTTGAAAAATGGTAATTAAAAACCAACGATGGCTGTTTTTTATTAATGTCATATTGACGTAATCGTTTTGAAAAATATCGTAAAATAGGTTTTACTAATGCTGAGAGGACTGATATGGTATTAATATACGGAGAGGCATGTGAGAATACTGCACTTTCTTTTAATTTGTACCGTGAACGTTTCCCTCGACGGCGACTGCCCAACATGCGAACCTTTGTGAGTATGGTTCAACACCTCAGAGATTTTGAATCCTTTGTAATGGACAAACGCGATATTGGCCAGCAACGTGAGAATCGAATCCTCAATGCAGAAGAGGAGATTTTGCAGAAAGTGGAAGACCAGCCGCAAATAAATACATGGCGTATTTCTAATCAGATAGGAGTATCCCAGTTTGTAGTCTAGCGAACTCTAAAAGAACAAGGATTACATTCCGTTTGATATTCAAAAAGTCCAGGGTCTGAAACCAGGAGATCTACCTCGTCGTGTTCATTTTTGCGAATGGCTTCAACATAATCTAGGTGAAAATCCAAATTTTGTAACCAATATCTTAGCTACTGATCTGGCTGATTTCTCGGGAAATGGGGTTTATAACGCACATTTGGAGTGATGAAAATTCTAATGAAATTCGAGAATGTCACTTTCAGCAATCATTTTCCATCCATGTCTGGATAGGAATCGTTGGAGATTATCTTATTGGTCCATACGTTTTCCCCGGACGGTTAAAGGGTAATGGTTACCTCGATTTATTGGAAAAGGTTCTATCAGAGTTGTTAGAAGTTCCGCTATATACGCTATATATCTCCATGATGGCACTCCATCTCATTACGCTATAAGTGCGGCTTGGATGAATAACATGTTCCCAAATCGTTGGATAGCCCATAATGGGTCGATCTTGTGGCCCCCAAGATCGTCTGATTTAAACCTTGTGATTTTTTAGTATGGGGTCACATGAAGCAACTTTTTTACAGTACTCCAGTCGATACAGTTGAAGAACTCCAGCGACGAGTTAATAACACCGCATTGCAAATTCGTCAAAGTGTATGAGTTTTGGAATGCGTTTGGAGGTCTTGGATACACCGTGCGGAAACTTGTATTGCCGACACTGGTCAGTATTTTAAGCATCTCTTTTAGCGACTTGGCTTTAATTGTAATTTATTTTTAGATTTAGTTTTACACAAGCGCAAATAAAATGTTTCGTTCGTTGTTCATCTTTTCGTATTTTTAATTCAAATGAGCTTATTCATTAATTCATAAAGGGCAGAGCGTTTCATATTGCAGGAATTTTTTTAACTTCTTCTTCTTAGTGTCATTCTAAAATCCTCTGATTCAATTGGTCACATCTCATAATCCAAAACCTGCGTGCTCAAATTGAAACATTTCAGCGGTCTTCAAACAAGGTAATTGCATTGTGTTTTTCAAAAACTATAAACATTTTTATAAGGGAATTTTTAGTTTGTATTCTTTTGATGTGAACAATCACTGCTTAACATATTTGCATAACTCTTAAAGTACCCTGTATATCACAAAATCGAATTTTTAAAAATCAAAAGACATCTACCGATTCAAATTCCATTCATAATAATCATCCTGACAACTGAATATAACGTTTTAGACATGTTTTGCTAGGTTTAAAGATTTAACTTTAAAATCAGGTATCACTTAACATCCACTGTCATTCAAATTTGGGCGTCGCGACGCTGCGTTAACTTAATGATTCTGCGGATTCAAAAAGTGGACGCGTTTACTCAGTTAAAGTTTAGGCATTTTTAAGTTACGTATATATTCCACACTTAAGGAGAATGTTTTATAAACGTCATTTTCAAACATATTTTAAAACTTATTATAAAATCAGAAGAAAATAGACACATTTCTGACGTAAGAATATAAAATTAGAGCAAGAAACTAAACTGTAGATTAAATATCAAGAATTTGATCTTAGTTCCAAATATGTTTGTTTGTTTGTTTGTTTTTATTTAACGTCGGCCTATTTCTGCTACTATGGCTAACCACCGACGCCAGGGAGCGATCCAACCACACCTGGAAATTTAGCCTGTTTGAGGGTTCTTTTGACGTGCCCAACAACACTTGGACACGGGGCCTACGATTTTACTTCCTATCCGAGAGGAAGGGCCGTTTTAGCGTTTTTTATCGCTCAGAAAAAACCACCGACCTACACGTCCGGATTCGAACCCGGGACAGCTGTGTGAAAGGCATACGGCCAACCTATCCGAGCTATCGGCGCCGGTCCAAATGTGTAAAATATTTTATAAATAAATTAAAGTTGATCTTATAATGCAAATAAATTATCAAAGCAATTAGTTGTGTAATTGCACCTAATTGTTTTATTTGAAATAGCAAAATTGAACGTAGTATAAATTCTTGCACCTCTACATAATGGGATTTTTATCGATATTCTATCATCTGTTTATCTCTTGTTTTCGTTATATCTGGAATATGGGGTGTCATTGAGAACAGGAGCACTGCATTATTTATTTGTTCATTGAAACGAATGCTGTTCGTGGCCCTTAGTAAATACGCGTTAGGGCATATGAGGTAGAAATAAGCCAAACGGTGATTCTGCTGTCACAGGTTCAACTGTGACTGCTTTGGTTAAATCGCTGTGACAATAACCTGAGGACCTTAACATGCATTAGCTTTAGAGAGAACTCGGCTTTAAGACGTTTAATATGTTTACCGGATTCATCGGCGCGTTGGTTCGATGTTTGCTATTGTATTTTATTTGGCCGCCCTGGATTGAGATTCTCGTGCCGCAATTCCATTCAATATGGTGTTATATCATGCGGAGCTTCGGGGAAATTTTCCGAACCAATGCTCTGTGATTGAGCTTCGTATACGGTATGTAATATTATGGAGCTTCATATTCACTGCCGGTGACAATCACTGACACTGCTCTTTTTACGTTGGTCACAGCCAGTTCCAGTGACAAGCAAATCTTTGTGACAAATTCTTTGATTGTGATTTTCCTACCCATCTCTAACATGAACGCAGATTAAAAAGTGTAAATACAGAAGTTATTTGCAACAACATTGCAACTAATCTAAAAATATTTTCGTACGTAGAGAGGTTTGGACTGGGAAGAATGTTATCTTTTTATTTTAAATAAATCACTCTATCTATTCTTAGGTGTTTTGTGAGCGCTCTCGAACAGGATTGCTTAGCGGGATTTTCGGGGAATATTTTGTGTGCAAATGAAAGATAAGTTTGATTGCTTAAGGAGCCTTTTGTAGTCTCTTGTAGTCTTTTGTAGTTTTTGTAGTCTTTTGTAGTGTTTGGGGCCTAATAGAATTAAAGAAATAAAATGGAGTTGATAAGGGAAATTAGAACCGGGGAATTTTGTAACAAGCGACTGTGGGACTGTACAAGCGAATAGGCTTCTGGGGCCGCATTTTGGGTAAGAACGGCAAGGGTAGAAAACAGGTAGAAAGAGGCCTTTTTCAGGGATGGAAGCATACAAGCATTAAGTAAGAAATAATAAGAGGCGCAGGCTTCATTGTAATTGTAATTACGAAAATGCCTCGACATAACGAATATCGAGGCATTTTCGTAAACAAAACAGAAATTAAAAATACAATTTCTATAACACCAAAGTATTTAATTGACTTCGCATTGTTCTTTACTGTAGGTCACAAGCACTACCCATTGTTTTTGTGATCATGGCTACCTGATAATTGCACGTCGCGTCGTAACGACAACCCAAAACTTGGACAAGCATTTTAAGGCAAACGGTTGCCTTTACGCGTATGAACTAACAGTACCTTATTTTTGTAATTTCTAATCCTCTTTCAGAAAATAACCTAAAATTTTAAAATTTTGCACTAATAACAAAGTTAGAGCTAATATAGGATTTCAGTGGTAGGTTAAGTGCCTCTTACGGTCAAGTCTGGTTAATGAAAATAATTCTGTCACTGTATTGCATAATAGTAAGTACGTGTACCAAATTTCAAAGAAATATCAAAGAAAAAATAAAAAATTGAACTTTAAGGCCCTATAACTTCTTAAGGAAGGACTTTCTGCCTAAGGTATATTAGGTTTAATCGGTTTATTTTTACTTAAAGAATCTATGATTAAACGCTGGCCCATTCTTTTTGAGACACCCTATATATACAGGGTGTTTTCAAATAAGTGCGAAAGTGTTTAGGGGGTGATTCCTTGTCGAAAATTAAAGGGGGTCTTTTATGTAAACAAAAGCTCTTAGGCCTGTCCTTGAAAAGTTACACGCTTCCAAAAATGAGAAAAAAAATTAGTTTTTTTTGCTTTTGCGAAATTGTTGAAGAGTTAAAGAAATGGCATTTTGTGAGCGTGTTCTACCAATGAAAACGATACCTATGAATTTTTTTTAATTTTATTGTGATCTTTTAAAGGTGTGAAACATGCAATTCCACTTTTTATCAGAACTTTTTAACAAAATAAAATTTCTTGATTTAAAAATATCTGTTGAAAAGAATGGTTTAGTGCTAAACTTTTTTAACTCTTGTGTTGTTTCCGTAAAAGCAATAGTTTCGTAATAAAAAAATAAAATACAACATCGTGCATGAACGGATCTTCTACTTTTTATTTTTAGAATATCAAATTATGTAATTAATTTAAAAAAATATGAAATAATTTATAAGGATGGTGTAGTAATAGCACCAAATCCGATATGCGCATCTCACCGGCGTGGCTTAGTGGTTACGCATCTGCTTTGTAACGCGCACTCGGGAGTTCGAATCCGCTCTTCAGCTTCATTTTTTTATTATTTTTGTTATTATAAATGTTTTATTTTTGTAATTGCAATTTTGATATTATTTTCTAAATACACAATATTATTGAATGTTGTAGATAAATTACATCAAGAACACTTGCTCAAGTGCGGAGACAGGTTTCTAAGCGTTTGATTACTTTTTGAATGTAGATGTACTTCATTCGAACATTTGATTTAATTTACATTTTTATTTGCGTTAATAATTAGCGTTAAATGATGTAATGGTTATTATTAAATGTGTAACGGTAAATTAAAAACTGTTTTATTATTTAATTTTTTATGAAACCCAAAAATGCATGTATTTTGTATGATGGGTTTTTTAGAAAATAATAACACAGTTGGATTTATAGATATAATAGGCTTACCGTAAATTAATAAAAAAAAATAAAGCTAAAGAGCGGACTCGAACTCCCGGAGTTCACGTTTAAGTGTAACAACTAATTTGGTGCTATTACTACACCATCTCTATAAATTATATCATATTTTTTAAATTAATCACTTAATTTGATATTCTAAAAATAAAAAGTAGATATAATCTCTGTAAAATTAACGTCCCTTCTGCGTATACCTTGTTTTGAGCGCGTTTTTCAACTTGGGGACCAAGAAATTGAAGAATTCCACAAACGCATGTATTTTCGCTATGGAACGTATTCAAAGTCAGCACCCGGTATATACACAGTGTGGAACAGCCAAATGGAATAAATTCACTATCTCAATTATTGTGCATATTTTTAAAAAACCTCGAGGCACATCAGTTGTGGATTATGAAATGACATCGTGCAACGTAAAAATGTCATCCCTAAATTCAACCCCCTCCGAGTGACAGTTGCAACCCCCAAATTTTTAAATTGAAAGTAGGGGCTTGTGATACCTCCTTTGAAAGGTCTTTTCATTCTCTATACAAAAATGCTATGGTTATAAAATTTATTGCAAAAATTAACAGTAAAAAAATGAATTCATCTGATTGACGAAATTCACTACAACAGACTAAAAACCTAATAACTAATAGCGTTTCGTTCTTGATAATGTATTAAAATAAAGAACACATCAACGATTAGTGTAGGAGACGTTCAAAATGCATGCCCGAACGTCCTGGCAGCATCCAAATAAACCTGATAGCTTTCTTTATGTTGAATACAATAAAAAAAAGTTTTTCAAAATCGGTTAATAAATAACAGAGATATTTACCAAAATGTATTCAAATAAAAGTGCCAATATTCGAACAGGCGTTGATGCGGCTCTAGCAATGAGTGATAACAACAATTGAAGTTTATCGTACTGAGTACGTTTTAATGTTTTAAGTGTTTATGTTGTATTTTTAAGTTTGATGAAAAAATTTTTTTTTTATTTTGATGTAAAAGAAATTTCCTAATTTCTCCTCAAAACCCATCGCAATGTATACAGGACGTACTGAGAACGATAAACTTCAATTGCTTTTACCGTATCAACGCCTGCTCGAATATTGGGACTTTCATTTGAATACATTTTGGTAAATATCTCCATTATTTATCAACCGATTTTGAAAAACTTTTTTTATTGTATTCAACATAAGCAAAGCTATCAGATGAGGTATCAGTAGGGGTACCTTGCTATTTGAATTTTTAAAGTTGAAGTTGCTAGCGCTTAGGGGTTGAGGGGTGGAGGGTTGAAAATTACATCTCTAAATGATAAGTTAAAAATAAAAATCGACGTGTCCGAGCATTTTTTTGAAATATTTTTCTCAACGATTTTATAGAATTTATCCGTTACTTTCGGGAAGCACTGTATATATATAAGACATATAAACTCGTTCGCATATTAACATAACAATAAAGCTTCCGTATCTCTTGTTGCATTGGGTACAATCATGTTTATTTATTTTATTTTATTATTATTGTATTAGTTAAAGCCAGTTTTCGGTCATCGTAAAAACTCCCAAACGATGTTTTAAACTTCACAATTGAAATAAATGTTAAATTTACAGGACGTTTAAATTTTATTTCCAAATTTTTGAAAGCTTAAAAAATTTATTTTAATTTAATTACAATGCACTGTTTATTTTAACCTATTATGTAAATATAAATATCTACATATGCTTCTTGATGGGTATAGTAATTTAAATAATTTGCTTCAGTTAATGAACAAATAACATGCTAACAATGTTTTATTGTTGTTAAATATTTTTAAATACTTACACTCAGAATCAACGAGACTGTATGTAGTGATAACGGTTTTTATTCAACTTCACACATTTTTTTAAATCCTCAACGTGTGGCAAATGTGGTGTTAGAGAAAACAAACAAACAAAAGTGGAATTGATTATAACAGAAGTGAGTGATCGTTATCAAAGCTGACTATGTCATTAAAAATGACCTCAATGATGTTAAAGATATATCTTAACTAGGTATTTAAGTTACTTAAAATATGAATTTTTTTGGTCGTAGCTTCCCAATCGATGCAATTAATCATAATTTCTCAATGCCAATAAGAGAGTTCGCCACTAGACAAGCTTGCATGACAATTCAATCATGGTATAATTTTTTTATTCTTTTGAAGTTTATTTATGCTGCCACAACGAATAATTCCAAGTGATAAGTTCGGACATATGTATATATTATTACAGAATACACTGCAACATGCTCCTTTAAACATGGAACGATTACAATAATAAACACAGCGCAAAATTTCAATTAGAGAATTTGATAGTAGTAAGACTGTTGATCGAAAATTAACAAAGTGGGCAATAACAAGGCCAACGTGCGCGCTTTTCATTACTAATTAAAAATTTCAGACAGGATCACAAAATAATAATTAAATTTGTTTTTTGAAAGTTATCAGTATTCGCCAATAAATTAAGCTTCAATAATCAAAGGTACGTCCCATCTTTAGTGTTTCAATATTTATAAAATAAATTATAATACACACTTAACGTTTCTGTTTCCAAGTACATGCATTGACTATAAAAATTCAGAGCAAAAATAAGTTTTCGTAGTACGAGATACAAAATAAATACATTAAACTAAAAATAACTTGCTTCATATTTCAACTGACATTCATTATTATAAAAATATGATCACACGACTCACTTTTCATTTTCTGCATAAGCCATTTAAATGCAGTTTTACTTGAATTCTTAAACAATATACAGAGAGTTTTAAATGCATGCAACGGCGCGCGTTCAAATGTACTGATATAAAAATGCAGGATACAGTTTAGATCATTGTTACATTTTACATTACGTAATGTAACTAATTTTGCATTGTACGCATGCCTACTGACTTACAGCGCTATCTTAATTTTTTACCGGATTTATGGATGGCTTCCGCTATTTCGAGTCTGAAAGAATTTGGAAGTAGCAATTTAATATACTAGATCTTTTTAAGTCCGCATATTACACAACCTTCTAAGAATAATTTTACATATTGATCTTTATTGTGTATTTATTAAGCTGTTATTAACTACCTAGTTCAATCAATTCGTTCTTGATACGTTTGAGACGGTTACCAAGGAAATTGAGTTCAATTCAATTTAAAATAAACGTAACATGACAAACAATGCTACAATTTTCGTCATTTTTAAAAATTGTTTTACCATATACAGGGTGTTCTGAAAGTAAAGAAATAAACTTAACTGCAGCTTTCTGAGGTAAAATTGGACCGATTAAACCAAACACACCTTAGTACAAAAGTGCTTCCTTAAGAAGTCGTATTAGAGATATATCAAAAACAAAATGGCGGAGTTGAAAGCTGAAAATTGGTACGCATCTACTTCAATGGAAGTCGAACATTGTCAACGTATAACCAATACTGAATATTGCAGAGGGCTCTGTAGGCAGATTTCATCCTATGTCTTTTATCGTAATTTGTTTATTATTAACATTTTTGTTCCTCTGGCTAACGTTTATAGTACAGAGGTTATTTTTATATGAAATTATCAGATTGTTAAACATCAACAACAAGACTCGAGTTAAAACTAACAACGAGCTAACAGAAGAAGGTCCAGCTAAAACAGGTATTAGACAAGGAGACAGCTTGAGCCCTACACTATTCAATATCATAATGGATAAAATTATTGAAAAGATTAGGACAATGACCGAAAGCTATCGAATGGGAAATAAGAAGAGGAAGAAATATCATGTGCTATGCTGACGATGCAGTGGTAATGGCGGAAAACGAGGATGACTTGCAGAGGCTGTTATACAAGTTTAAAACAACAGAAGAAAAGCTTACTATGAAGATCTCGATGGAAAAGACTAGATCGATGACAATCTCTAAAGATCCTATACGATGTAAGCTGGCGGTTGATAACAAAACAATCACAAGTTACGAACTTCAATTACATTGGGGTAAATACATCCAGCAACCGAAATCTGAGGCAAGAAGTGCGCACACAAGCAACAAATGCCTCATTAATATCGGGATGTTTGCGCAACATAATATGGAGAAACAAATATATGACTACTGAAAGCAAGGTGCGTATCTACAAAACTTGTGTTAGGCCCGTATTAACGTACGCCGCGAAAACTAGGGCAGGTGTAAAACAAAACAGATCATGAGAACAGCAGAGATGAAGACCTTCCGTTCTATATCAGGTCATACATTACGAGACAGAAGCAGAATCGAAAATATACGAGAGGTCTATGGAGTCGAAGACATCTTGAGATTTTCAAGATCAAGACGACGCCAGTGGAAGGATCATGTGAATAGAATGCACGATGACAGACTGGCCATCATAACAATGAGAGAACAACCCAACACAAAAAGACCACGAGGATGACCGCCTAAACGATAAAGGAGAGCTGGACGTCGGCATCGCAGGAGAACCAAGGATAAACAGAGGCACTGGTACAAATCAGGATTTGATAGTAAATTAAGAAGAAGAAGAAGAAATAGGTGTACTTGCTTTATGTCAATAAAATGTATCCTTACAAAAAAAACGTACCTATGCTTTTCATTGTATGATGCATGCATTACTTAATGCATTTGGGACATATTTTCAAGGTACTATCTGGCCCATAATTTCATAAGAAAGCACTTTTGTGCACATGTATGTTTGGTTTAATTGGTCCCATTTGACTTTAGAAAGTCAAGCTAGTTAAGATATATCCCTATACGTTCAGATCACCTTGTATACACAAATAAAAATGTAGAGCACATTTCAAAATAAAGTTTGTAGATTGCGTTACCTAGAATGACGTAAGTTACATAAACTGTATATGCTGAATAAGAATAACTTCCATCTTTGCTTTCAGGAAGTGGTTGAGATATCATTACATCCTAAGATAGTTAGAAGCTGCAGAATGCAAGCAGTTTTGTATATTTTAATTCAGATTGTCTGTAGACGTCAATAACGATACATGTACTTTCTGCACTATTTGTATAATTGGTTAAGTGTAAGAAATAAAGCAAAGTTTTTAAAAAGAGTTTCTTTTGGATTCCAACCAAATGTGGCCCAGTATTGCGGATTTTGAAATTTTTGGAAACGCCGATTTCTACTAGATTTCCATTTTAATGGTTAATCAAAAATCAGAACCAACAGCTCAAGACAGAAGAAAGGTAGCCTGTATCCATCGCATCGCGAGAGCAGCATAAACCAGCCTTCCACGCCAAAACCTAAGAAGCAGAGGAACTTCTAGGACAAACATCGCCGAAGGTTCCCAGAACTTCTCCTGATCATCGGGATCACGCTCAATCAAGTAGTCCGCCCTTTCAACAGGGATTGTATCAATCGAGATAAAGGACCTCCAATCGAAACGAAGTACATCCATAGTTAAGTAGATAATGCAGACCCTCTATGTCATAACGATGAAGTACCTTCTAAGACTCATTTATGGAGATGTCACCATCAATGATTTATCGGATAATCCCGGTATCTATTCCCAGCACATGGGAGATGCTTTAGTTAAGGAAAATAAATAGACATTAATTCAAAATATAGATTACGATACTATAATCAATAATTATAATTTACTCATTAATAATATATTTATGCTTATTAACGAAGTAGAACTTGCTGAAGATTGTGTTAACTTTGCCACTAAATTACTCTTTCATAACCTCGTAATAATGATACAGGAGTATATAAGAAAACTAGACAAAATTGGTTATGTATACTCATCAAGACTAAATTCTTGGGAGTTCGGGGTCTTACCGCTTCATGTACGCGGTGCACTCCTAAAGTAAACACACAAACAGTCAAGTCCCATTTCAGTACTCATTAGCAAATCATAGCTCACAAGCAACAACACATTATTACGTGAGCATTGCAGCTTCTACGTTTTATAGTTACTATAGAGTTGGGTATTCCCCAGAGTCCCACCTTTCATTTAGTAGCGCACTTTTGGCATTGCTACAGTACCGTTTATGGTAGTTCTCGTTCGGGGCGGGGCGATCGTGAGCTGCCCTTAGCAGATATTGTCTGTTGTACCTAACCTGCAACGGTTACGTGGTAAGCGACTGTTGATCACCGGGAAATACGCAAATGCATGTCATTGTGTACACCAAATGACGAAAAAGAGCGAGAGACAGGCTACGTTTGGTCAACCAGGTCGAAGTGAGCGCGTATGATCACGCTAGTTTATCAACCCTCCAACCATTAAGCAGATTAAAACGGAATCCTGGAGGGTATACTGACCCCAGGACTATTGGCGAGTTCTCAGGATCCCAGTCACAGCATTGTAATTACCATTACTAAATGTACTACAGCACATACCAAGAGCTTATGTATACCCCCTTACCGGTAGCACCCGTCTGACATCACACACTTTTACTTACTGAACTCTCTTAATTTTTTCTCCATCCTAACTAAAAGCAGGCTATCATAAATATAATTTAGTATACAAGGCGGCCAGCATTTTAATCATAACGTTTGTCAGAACCAGATTAATTGGCACATACCTACAAGGGCATACAGAACATGAAAACATTAATCCAAAAATGTAGTTTTTACGTACATATGATCATAATTATAATTTTAATTAGTTAACAGAATAATAGAACATGAACATACTGAATTAATTACTTGGTTTATTCTATAAGCCAAAAATTTGTCTTCAAGGTCGCATAATATAAAGGTCAAAAAAATTAGTCTTCGATAATAATTATAGATGTTTTTCGAGCATCTTATTTTTAACCCAGCATAAGTAACAGATGGTGAATTACGTAAGTAAAAATCATTATACTAAAGCGATTTTATCCATTTCTTTAAAATTTTAAAACACAGCCGCTTTTATCTCATCAGGCGCCACATGGATTGTATAATATATTTATTATTATGGGTTTATTTCACGATATGAGCAGGTGCAATTGTTACAATACTCGTAATTCATGTAAAGGACGCGCATTATCTAAATAAATAAGGAAGAACATATAAGACGACTGAGATTCTAAGAGTAGAATAAGAATAAAATTGCAGAGAAGTATTTCGCTATTTTAGTATTCCATACGTTAACTAGCACCTACACCCATTTACGCTAGAACTAAATGTCTGTTGCAAAAATACAACAGGCTACTGTTCAACTCAAACAAGATAAATATTTATGTAGATCTGATGTTCTTCAGTAGTTCAATGTTTTTACGACACATGTGTTGTTCAGTTTAAAATCCAATTTGTTTGTGTATATATTTTGTTAGTGCAACATACTTTCGTTAACTAGTTTGGGTTTATTTTGGCTTTCCTCTAAAAGACTTAGTTCTGACTTTAAGTTCAAGGCTGCAAGTGGAGGTTTACCCTTCACCAGAAACTTGTGCGTCTTCTTAAAGACCTTGACAGAAACTAATTAACAAATGGAACATGCAATATTTTAGTTTTTATTTTACCCTCGGGCATTGTGAACAATTTGGAGCTGTCTACATTGATATGCCCACTGGAAATTGCAGTTAGATATTCAAAAAAAGGTATATGTATACAGTGGTAACAGCCACTGACTAATTGCCATGGAGTAATTCTGCAATCATCGCTGGTAACACAGAGATCACGGTAAATATTTAACTATAGTGTCAAAAGTTATTTACAAATCTTCAATGGATGAAGTCCTTCAAACACATCTGCTGTGATCATATAAATTGTTAGTTTAATTTAAGAATAAAATTAAAGTCGTAAGCGCATTGGTTATAAAGTTGCAATGCTGGCAATAATTAAAAACTTTGAATGCATTCCTATTACCCTTGTAAATATATTCGTCTATTGTCTAATGTTAACAAAAGAATAAAAATAGCGTTAATCTCGTTTGTTTTAAATAAAAAGGAATCCTTCGGAAAGTTTAATTCTTCTTGTAATTGAACAGGATCATACAACACATGTTACCAATTTGCAAGCTTTTCCTCTAAAGTTGCTTCTATGGATGCAAGTGAAACTACAAGCTTTGTTAGTAAAAACAGTTTAATAAAATATTAATAATACAATTATTAACAAACATTTCTTCTTTCACCAAACTTTACATTTATGTTTTGGATTCATTTTTGATCCAATTGGGCAGTTGAAGTCTTTAGCAAAGTACTCAGTATTGCTAAATGGTACAAGTACCCTATAACGATTTGGAGAATGTTCATCACTGCTAATGTCTCTACTGAGCGATTCCGGGCGCTCTACAGAACACCAACACTGAGCTGCAGAAATCCAAAACAATTGTTTCGAGGTGAAGTTTAACCCTGGTAATGTAGGTTCGGCACCATTACGTTTAACCCATGCATCATAGGCCAAATAAGCTTCTTTTATTCCTCCATTATCGGCGATGTTCTCACTTTGGCTATTTACTCCATTTAGCTGAAAATATTACATGCTGGAAGGTGGGTTAAGAAAGTCCTATTGACTTACATTGGCATCAACTTCTGGTACAGTTATTGCTGAGTACTGATCAATAATACATTTCGCTTTTTCCGCGAACGCTTCATTAGTTTCATTCGCCCACCAGTTGACAGCTTTTCCATCTTTGTCAAACTGTTTACCTAAATCATCGAAACCATGAGTGATTTCGTGGGCAATAACATACGCTATAGCTCCGTAATTCATAAAGTGTGGGCGGTCCTTGTTGAAGTAAGCTCCTTGCAAAATGCCAGCCGGAAGCTCTTAAAATTCAAATTCAATTAAAATCGAGAGATATGTTTCAATTATTACCAATGCTGTTCTCCTGCGGAGCATATTGTGCGTTAACTGTAACTGCTGGCAGACGTGTTTTCCAGTCAGTTTTATTAATAGGATCCCACAAACTGTCAATCTGTTTGTTGAATATGAACATGTTAATGTCGTTTACTACGTTTATGTAAGTCTCGGAAGTAAAATTTAACTGAAAATATAAGGGTATGTATACAATATTTTAATAAAATATACAAAAGAAAAAAGGAAAAAGGAAATGAGTTTCTCTACCCATAAATCAAAACACTAGGCGAAAATGGTCAATACAAACAATAGACTGATGAAAGGTAGAGGATACATACGAGTACAAACCGATGAAGACCCAGCAATACACACACTGAAAGAGACAAGGAACGGGGCATCCAAGTAGCGACAACAAGCATTAAAAAGAACTTGGTTACAGAGATCAATAAAATGTTGTAGATGTCAACGGCATGGGGTATGGCCAAACATCGCACGGAGGAAGAAAGGAGCATGCGAGGGAAATGTTTGATATGCGGGGAAGAGGGAAATACTATCAAAGACTGCAACAATTATCCCAAATGTCACGAATGCAGACAAGCGGGGCACCAGGCGACGACCATGCTGTGTCCACTGTACAGAGAGGCAGTTGCAGAAGCCAAAATAAGGAACAAGAAGAACCGGGAAAGGAAAAAACATACAGAATACAAAAGGCGAGGAACACCACTCCTACAAAAGCATGTAAATGTAAATTTCTAGAAGCACGGCAGCCCACGACCTACTGGATGCTAGAATACTAGTGAATCAAATAGATGTATTAATAATCAGCAAGAGAAGGAGAAGTGAGTAACAGACACAGAAAATGACGCGGCAATTAAAATAGTCAATAAGGACGTATGCATTAAAGGAAAAGCAAACGGAAAAGGGTACGCCTGGGTCGAAATAAGAGTATCGAGTATACAGTTGATACATTTCGCTGAATAGCACAATATAAGAGTATGAAGAATACGTAGAAAACTTACAAAATGATGTGGTTGGAAAATAATCCATAATAGTAGGTGATTTTAACGCCAAGTCACAGGAATGGGGAGAGAGCAGGGAGGCTAGAAGAGGAATGATAATTACAGAACCAATCGCAAGAAATTTCTTAACCGCGGTGAATAAAGAAAGAGAAGCTAGCTTTCAGAGAGCAAACAGCGTGTCATAGACATTACCCTAGGAAAAGAGAAAACAGCCACAAAAATAGAAAATTGGAATGTAGTAATAGAAGAGACATTAAGTGGCCAGAAGTGCATAGTATTTGAGCACACCATTAAGGATACAACACCACCTCAAGCAAAGGAGTAAATGGTAAGATGGTGGTAGATGAACAAACTGAACGGAGAACTGTTTATTACTAAAATGGAAAAATGATTACGGAAATACCAACGTTACTGGAACGAAATACATAAATAAAATAGAGAAGGCATTCGATGAAGCAATGCCAAGGAGAATGAATAAATATAACGCAAATAGGAAGGAAGTATACTGGCTAACCGTTGAAACTCAGAGTGGAATGTTTAAAAGCTAGAAGGGAGAATATAAGAGGAAGAAAAATATATTTAAGCGAAGAAGTAATTAATGATAAAGGAAATAAATATGAAGAGGTCAAGAAAAAACTAAGAATTATTGTAAGGAAAGCGAAAGAAGAAAGATGGAAGCTAATTGCGCCGAGATTGAGGACGATGTCTGGACAAATGGATATAGAATTATGATGAAAAGGATAAGGACAAAAAACAACAGTCAACTCGGAAGTAAATTAGAGTCAGTCTGCGGTGGAGGAGGCGGAACCTTTCACCATTGAAGAAATAAAGCAAGTGGAAAATAGAATTCTACCAAAAAAAGGCACCAAGAAAATACGGGATATCTTCAGAAATAACTAAAATGGTGATAAAGAAATTCCCAGAATACATGTGAAACGTAGTGATCGGGAACAGAAAAGCTTAATATAAACATTATGACTAAATATGAGACAAATAGATGAAAACTTTGAAAAAGAGAGACGATTAATGATGACGAGATATCCAGTGCAATGGCCGCAATGAATGGTTGGTAGACAGACTAACATGATTAATAGATGTAGTAGTCGTAGATATTAAAATACAAGTAATAAATAAAAAAACTTTTAGCAATAGGCGATCACGATCAATAAATAGTTGTTGGTAGACGTAATGGTGTATTTAAGTCATATAAAAGGAAGATGGACTAAAATGGGTAGTAAGGGGAAGTTTTTAAAGAGGGGAAACTTTACAAGAGGAAAGGCGTAATGAGAATGGATACTCATAATCAATTAGTTCTTGGTAGATGTAACATTGTGATTGGTTAATGTACACTGCGGAAAAAAAAGAGGAGGAGTACATGAAATCTAGTGGTTAATAGATGTACGCTATGGAGGAAAAGATGTTCTAGAAAACGAAATATCAGGCATAGATGAGAATGGGCACTCGTAACTAATAATTAGTGGGCAGCAAAGGAAACAGTATTTGTTGGACGTTGGTCTTGACAGAAAAGAGGAATCAAATATATGAATGGTGAAAGGGTGGTTATACGGATAATCAGTGATTGTTGGGTAAAATATGATTAATTGATTAAGAACCTAGTATAAGAAGAAACTCTCAGACAAGCTAGAAATGAGAAAACAATACTAAACGTTAGCGGTCGGGGTTAAGAATTAGGACGACATGTGTTACACATTATAAAAACATGAAATATGATTTCTGAAACTTACTAGTGCATAATAATCTTCTAATTTCTTATTGTCCAGATATTCATCAGGATATCCAATGGTGGCTGTTATGCTTGATGCTTTATCAATTGCAATCTGTTTGGTCGTTTCATCCATCCAGTCAACTTTCTTAACTATGTCGATAAACGTAGCTCGAACATCTGATATCATTTCCACAGCCCGTTTGCGAGCATCTTCGTGGAAGTATCTACGAACATATAAAGCGCTAGCCGCAATACCTAACCTAAAATTAAAAATTAGGTTGTTGTTTTTTGAATCAATTGGCATTACACGTACGACGTGGAAGTAACTTCCACACATTCAGTCCATCTCCGTTGCCTTATTGCTGTTCCAGTAACTACTGCTGTAAATGTCTGTTCTCGGTTTCTTATGTAATCCGGAAGGAATTTTACGAGGGAATAAAGTATTTGAAAGAAGACGTAGTTGGCCTGGTCCCTGTTGTGTAATAGAATTGTATGCAAATGCAATATAATTTTAAGATTTTGTATACCTTTTTGAGGCTGTGGCTAATAAATTTAGCATATCGCTTACATATTGAGGTGCAAGCACGTTTATCATTGTGGAAGTGCTGTTAATGCTTCTGTCTTCACGCCCTATAATACCGTTGATATATTCTAACCACGTGACGCTGGGGTACCTATTTTGAAGATCATCAATGGTCATGACGTGGTTCAAAGCCACAACATCATGGCGCTCTTCGTCTGAATAACTAATCTTTTTTCCCACATACAAAATTAGTAACAAAAACAAAATTTAGCAGATATAATTTACCTTAGCGATTTCAATTTTAAAGTTGATTACATTCCTTACTTCAAATTCAGCAAACTGGCGATTAACACCGAAATATGTAGCTAAATCTACTAAATATTGAAAGTAAGCGTCAACTACCTCATCACCAAATCCAACTAATAAGTTCTCTTTGCCTATATTTAAGGGTTCTTGGTCGATCTAGAACAACAAGAATATTTTTGAGCAGAATCTTCCAAGTCGATAAACTGATTTAACTCACGGTTAGTATGAGTTTTGTCGAATCTGCTGGATCAATTCCAGCGCCTATATTAATGAAACTATCCACGTTCGCTCCCAGCATTCTTAGTTTGTGCATGAATGTCTTCCACTCAAAAGCTGCTTCGTTCCAATCTAACCCTTCCAATAATGGCCAACCTCCAGCGTCTTTAAAAAGCTGCACCACGGTGGTTAGATTTTCCATT
The DNA here is from genome assembly GCA_014611495.1 of Limonius californicus. Lineage (NCBI taxonomy): Eukaryota > Metazoa > Arthropoda > Insecta > Coleoptera > Elateridae > Limonius > Limonius californicus. The sequence continues at coordinate 26,904 of JABXWE010022406.1, forward strand.
TCAATGGCGGTAGTGTTCATGCAAACGTCATACATGTTTTTAACTAACGCAAATGGCCTTGGTGCATTCGGTTGTATGGGTTCCTCAAAAATATCTCGAAGCTGTTTTTGTACCACGTCTTTTACGAGGGTGGCGGCAGATACTTCAGGTTTGTCATCAGGTATTTCCGTTAACATTCTAAACCCACCACACGCGAAATCGTAAAAGTTGTCGCAAGGATCTACCGATCGGTCTATCTTAGTTATAACATTTGAAGCGGTTTCGACACAACCTTCAGAGACGCATACCGATTCGTTTTCAGTTTCAGATCTAAAATCATCTTTAGAATTAAGACATGGTTTTAAAACAGAAGTTTGTATAATAAATTTAAGTTCTAAACTTGATTATATAATAATTACATTTAAGAGCATAATAATATAAATCCGTCGAATTTGCAATACTATACAATATTAAAAGTAGATCAAGGCGTTGAATCTTTGATTCACAAGAATAAAATTCAAAATATTAATTGAATTATATATGAACAATCCAAAATTCGGATCCAAACATGTAATTAACATACAGATAGTGTTAAATCTTAAGCTACACACAGTGTGTTCCACGACTACATGCTAGATGCAAAAATATCTTTAACAATCGTAAGTTAGGTAATACAGAGGGTCATTACGATTCATTTCCGTATACTACTTCCGGTTTTACCGCAAATCTCCCCAAAAGTTTCTGTTTTAAAACAGACTGGTTGAAGTTTCCTGTTCTATCTGATAGAGTATTTATTCTAATTTCGACCACTCAAAAGAATTACAACTTTATGCAAATTTTTATTTTGGCTGATTGGTGTGGACATATTTATATTTACTTTAGTTGAGTTCTGTACGATAAATAATGGTGATGGTGTGAAATCTGAAGAATAGAGTGGCCAATTCCAATTTTTTGAACTTAACTGATTGGTTTGAGGTAACCCAGCTATAATAAAATGCGTTGTGTGTATCATGTTGTTAGAACCATATATGACAGTGTTCTATTAAAGCGATACCACGGAAGAGTTTAATTAATACACTAAACTTTAATTAATTTATAAAATATACTGTTTTTTTAGTACGGAGTCTTCTAATGTAGAACACAATCACACTATCAAAGCTTGTGGTGTAGTCAGCAAAATTATTTATAAACGGTTAGGAAGTTCAAACTGCTTTCGGTAAAACCGGAAGTGCTACTGAAACACGATTTATTCATTTCATTAGCCGCTTTATGATGTTTTATTTGTGATAAAGATCTTTCCTTGTATCTATCTTAAGTTACAAGGTTGCGTTTGTTGTCGTGAGACACAATGTATAAAAGATCACGTCTCTATTCAAATAATTATAACACTTAAATTGTAATAATTTGAAATTTCAATTGTAACTTAAATTTAAAATTTGGTATTTGGTAAGTAAGATGCAGCATAGAATCAGGGGGATATAAATTCTCATTACACCGTGTGGTTGTAGATTTGTAGATTATGGAAAAAGCATTTGGTTCGATAGAATGGAGCGCGGTGACAGATTCATTACAGAATGGAAGAGTGTACTCAAGATAAACCAATCTACTCTCATATATATATATATATATATATATATATATATACACATTAAGTGTCAAGATAGAAGACAACGTTAAAACATAAAACATTCCAGTAAATCGTGGAGTTAGATAAGCAGATACAATATCACCAAAACTCTTTACTCTGGCCCTAGGGAACTAAAATGGGATAGTAAAAGTATTAACGTAAATGGCAGAATGGTCAATCACCTGAAGTATGCTGACGACATTGTTATCATAGCTGCACCGTCAGAGGAATTACAGGATATACTCAGATATACTATACCAAGAATCTAGGAAGGTTGGTCTAAAATGAATACAACCATAACAAAAATAATGAGCACTGAAGTCAATCGAGTTGTTACTGAAGATAAAACAATAGATAACGTGAGTGGCATTGCCTATAGATCCAAGGGACTCGGTTCGATGCAGACTGAGGTCGGTGACATTATTCTGGCGGGGAAATTCGGAAAGTAGGCCTTTGTTGTATAAGAAGTAAAACCGTATAGTTAACTTATAGTTAAGTTGTACAGTGGCTCAAATGTGATCTAAGGGCATGTAGATGCTTGGAAGACAGTGTCTTATTAGCGCTCTCAATCAAAATACAAATACAATACAGAATATAATTAGAACACATGGGCTGGGCTCCGTTTGGCAAGCTATCATACATTCTAAAAAGCGACATACCTAACAGTTAACAGTAAAATTTTAACGTGTGTCCTACCAAACTTGATATATGGAATTCAGACTAAACATGTTAGCAGCATGTTAAAGTTTCAAGTAACTGAGTGATAAATGGAAAGAGCAATGTTGGGTATCAGTCGTAGGGACAAGTTTAAAAAAGAAGATCGAAGCTTGAAGATATCGCCCAAGTTATATTAACAGAAAAAAGGTCGTGGGCTTGCCATGTTGCAAGACAATCAGAAGAACGCTAGCCTAAAAGCATTATTGCATGAAGAGCTAGATCGTAGACTATCAAAATGCCCAATTCGTTGACCAACAAAAATAGACAAATGATCTACGACAAACTTGCGCAGGATAGAGTTGCATGGAACAGAGCGAGGAGCCCACATTCAGCAGTGAATCGAATATGGTTAATGATCTAAATTTGGATACTATTGGATATTCGAATTTAGTGTCAAGATTAAATCATCGCCTAGATCGATATACAGGGTGGTTCTACGAGGAAAATATATACATCTGCAAAATTATTTATGTACGTACACGGAAGAGGTAAAATGGTAAATAATTTATAATGCGTTGTTGTAATAAAGCTTATGTGTACAACACAGGGCTACTCATTAGTGCGTCAAACAGCAATATTGCATTATTAAAATGATTTGCAAGCTTTAATTTTTTTTGAGATGAATAGCCAAGATGCTCACATAATAAAAATATTTTTAAATATACAGGTGCAGCGGAACTGCTTCATGATATTATTTTTTAAATAGAACATCCTGTACATTTTTACATTTTTCAATTCAACGTAAGATTATCTTTCCAACGATCTCCTGTTTTTTATATTGGATGAGCTGTTGTCGAATTTATCTAAACAAAATGATAATTTTGGTGGGTACATGGTTTAGCAAATTAATTCGGTGCGTGAGCATTACGGTTAATAAAGAATACATATTTGGCAGCTATGTGGCCAAGCGATGTACTAAAACGACACAATTATCAAATATTAATTTTAAAATTCATGGTGTTTTTTTACACCAGCTCATATTTATTTCATAGAGCATTTCTTCAATTTTTTCAAATTAAACAGTGTATATTAATTATTATATTTTTGTATTGGCACGCTAATTCTCCGCATTCTCTTCTTCTCTTCTTCTTCATTCATTGTAATTATGTATACATAGGTCAAACAATTAGAAATTTTGACACCAGATACAAAGAACACATACGCTCATACAAATATAAACACCCAGAAAAATCAAACTATGCTAAACACTTATTAGAACACAATCATGCATTGACATCAAATAATATAATAACATTTTTACACTTCTG
>JABXWE010022407.1:0-19117 GCA_014611495.1 Limonius californicus
GAGGTATTCTGCCTAGTAAATCTTCTCTGGAGTAGAAGTGTTTACACTTCCCGTGGTTCGGAGCCCACGTTAAGCTGTAGGTCCTCTATGTCTGTGGCACTCTAAACGCGCAACACAGGCATAGGAGAGAAGATCGCTACGTCTCTTAAGAGACAAAGCACCCTAAGAAGAAGATATGTAAAATACTGTGATAGTTCCAGTTGTACTTTTGGTAGTCGTCTATAATGCTGTTTAAAATTTTGTTCATAATTGTGGAGCCAGGAAATTTGTAAAATATTCGTTTTTCAGATACTAAGGACTCGCCAATTTGAGTCGGTAATACGACTTTATTAAGTCAGATACGTGTACAAAATATGCGTCAATTAAGTAATTTGCAATTGTTGTAATTACATACTTACATTAACTGCGTACCTACTGTTTATGACGATAACTCAATTACGTTATTACAAGGTGCTTTAGCAATAGAAATATCATAAATATGAATAAACATCCGTAATAATCCATTTCGAAGGTGCAATTTTGTATAATTCACATAAATCTGAATTCGATTTATTGAGAAGACTGGTTTGGTGGAAGTTCTTCATTTTAATGCCAGCTGGAAATAAACACCCCGCCTAAAGTTTAAAATGATAGTCTCAGTAAACGTTTTATTGCTTCGAATACAGGTTTATTGACTGCTTCATTTACTAATATTTACAGTATTAACATGCTAACAACAATTTGTTATCAATACTGCAGTACTTATTTGTTACTTTAGTTGTAATCCAGAATTGTGGAGGTTACAAGTTAGAAGCTAGCTTGTCTGTTTTGTCTGCTCAGGATGCTATTTTTGTAAACGTTCCTCGTTGTAATCCACGTATTTTAGATGTTTCTCTAAAATCCTCCCAACACGTTTCATATTGTAAGTATGCATAAGGATACCGAGTGTGCTAAAGAATGTTTATAAAGCCAATGCGTAAATTTCGAGCAATCTAGATGATTTAAAACGAAACATGTAAGCTTTAGAAATCTGCTGCATTTGGATGTTTCCGTTTAATTTATTAGCTATTTAAATAAGCTTCTTTTTAGCTCTTAGTAGTTCCTTCGGGGTCGGCCACGTGACTTATGTATGAGTCTTGATTGGATAACATCAGAAGCGAGGGTTGGAAAAGATAAGACTACTAGAAAATTGGATAGATTGCCCCGGTTCAGATTGAATTCAATGAGCTTATTTAATCAAGCCGATGGTGTAATATGTTATCATATTAGATGGGTTGCTGCTTCGAGCTTTTTCCAGAAATCCTCTTTTGCAAACGATACTTTTCCAAAAGACAAAGACAAATACAAACTGTCAGATAAATAGACACAACTTTTCCTTGAGCAAATATCAAGTTTTGCTGAAGCTTGCAAAAAAACACTTCTTTTTGCACGCCATTAGATTTATCTACATTTTTATGACTCTACGTATTCTTCAAAAGTTTGGAACGATAATGAAGTTTCCTTTTTATCAAGAAGTATGAAAATAAATCTAGAAATAAATTAAGTAACTTTCATAAATTGGTTTATATGCAGATACTGCGTATAATACAATACTAAAGTGTCCGCATTTTTAAAGTTAATAGATTTAGAAATTAAGCATACAACGTGTTATGAAAATAAGAATGCTGTTGTCTTGATCGTTTGCTGTAGAAAAAGAAGTTACTGCTAAACGTTGTTCATTACTTATAAGTACATTTACACTGTTTATACTAATTATTGTTCAAACGTGTTAGTATTTCAAGATATATATATATCTTGAAATACTATAGCATATAAATAGCAGTACGAGGTTTGATTAGAAATACGAATAAAAGCAGCAAATTTTAAGTAGTTAATCTTGTGTACACCTTACAGAGCATTCAGATGAATGGTTATTGCAGTATAATGACATACATTAGCATTTCATATAATGTAACAAATAAGTCCTTTGGCGGACTGCATTAATTTCTATAGAATACTTACATTTAAATTGGGTTAAATAAAATTCTTATCTTAACTTACTTTTTATCAAATTCTTGATTGGTTGTTCGGTTACAGTTGATTTTGTCTTCCATCTAATTGTAATTAGACGTACTTATGTACAAATATTGTTTAGTAAACCCCAACTCTGTAACAGAAATAGTATGTTAATAGTGTTAAATAATAGTACAGTATTAAAAATACTTTATAGAAAGTTGAGATCGACATACATATTTACGGATGTATTGAACATTGGTAATCGAGAAAAAGTATAGTATAGTAGTCAATGTAAGCCGACGTAAAAGGGTTCAAAAATCACTTGTAAATGATTAACCTGCATGGTAGCTCTACTGTCACATTTACAAGGGTGGTAATACTATCTTCATGGAGGAAAGTAATGGAAAAACATGTATGCGTGTGTGATATATAAAGTATTGTAAAGGCTAATATTGTTTCTAGTATGCCAACTTTGTGCTATAGCTGGCAATTCCAATTATTAACACACTTAGTTAATGATGATATACAGTCCATCAAACAACTTACTGTATTTGAATCATTTAGTGTATAATTTAAAAACAGGTGTTGTATACAAAAAGTTGGACATTCGAGTAATAAATAAAATCACGGATATATATTAATTCAAGTATGTAAATGTTATACCCACTTTTTGGAGTTATTTGTTCAATATCTGCATTATTCATATATCAACCATAAATATGTTCCAAATCTATTAGATGTAAACATATTGTATTAGCATCTGTTTATTTATTGTAATTCGGGGACAAAAAAAAAGGTGTCAAATTATTATTGTAGAAGATTAATGAAGGCAACGAAGTTCTATATTCTTTGAAAATAGCTACATAAATATCAGAAAAAGAAAAAGAAAAAGCTTCCATTTACAGTTCTGTTCATTGCTTACCCTTGGAGTTGTAATTCTGTGAATTTAAATATATATATATAAATATTTTTTTGTAGATATTTTTACTTTACTACAAAGAAGTCAAAGAAAATTATTCATAGCCCAGAATAGGTAAGAATGCTATGAAAATTGCGTTTTTGTTAAAAATATTAGATTACAATAAGTGCTTTGAAATACAATAAATATATTAAACCATCCTCATGAAATTGGATTATAATTCATTATATTATTATTATTATCGTGATCCTCGTTTGTACCGCTTGCGCAGTGTCGAGGCGGTGTGGGGCAAGGCTAAGCTGATTTGTGCTATGCACAACAGGGCCCGCCTCTGCGGGCTATAATTCATTATACTATTAATTAAATTTGTGATAATGCATACCTTCTACCACTTTTTTTTTAATATAACAAATATGTATATATATTTATGTCAAAAGTTATGGCTTTGGGACACACTACCTCACTTTATTTACGTATGTAGAGGTGCTCCATCCTGTTGTAGTGACACATGTTTAATAGATCTAATTGTTACAGCTGAACGATGAGATGTTTTCTTGGCCAGTTTGAATGTCTGTATAATGTTATTATACTATATATTTGAACAGATGGATTCATTAAACTACATGCAAGGAAAAGCACACTGAACATTAGCTTTCAATGCATTGCTTTCGTGCTTTCAAGTTGCGTGTAGATTTAGTTCATCCTATATTGGGTAGTTAATTCGAATGCTTCTTCCTCTTAAATTGAATATAACTTGAGTACGTTGAGATGATAATACTCAATGGTTTTATTTATTTTAAAGAGCTCTTGTGTTAGTTCAAATTCTGTTTCATATGTGCTACATGTTCTCAATGTGTACCTTGTAGTTTCTATTGTTATTAGCGCAAATTTTATTTCCCAAGAGTACCTATAGTAGATTTAACATGTTGTTAAACGTACCTCTTCTAATTTCCTAATTAAGATTTTTGACAATTAAACATGCTTAGGTGTTACTTCTTTTCAATTTTCTTTGTCTTGTACTATGGAACAAATTTATGCATAGGTAAATTGTCATCCAGAATAGTAGAGGAATTCAACTGGTTCTACAATTTGTTCAACTTTCATCAGGGAGAAAATCGTAACTCATTATAATTTACTACATTGTTACTGCGTGTTCAACACAGTACAAATTGTGAACTTATTTCCTGATGTTGGTGTTAAACTTTCCCTGTAGAAATGGTCGTAGTATTGACTGAAGACGATCAGTAGATTAATTATGAAGCAATGGCTATACAGGTTGAGGCATTTTTTTTGAAGAAAAATGTTATGTTGGTTACCAAGTTGAAAAGCTAATTTTGTTATTTATTCATTGAAGTGATAATCCAATAAATAAAAAAGCTGACTATCACAGCCTGAAATCTAGAAGACTTAGATAATGTTTGTCAATCTCATTCAACTCACAGAGACCAAAAACATAAAGTTTCCTGATTGAAATAGCGGCAATGGTAGGGAAGATAATAATTTATTTCTAAAATCACAATTTTCAGTTTTTCATGATAAATCAAGAACCAATCAAAATATCCAGAATTTCTTTTAAGATTTTCAATCACTATAAAAAAAGCAACGTTTCTCTACTTTAACCGACTTCGTATCTCTTACCACTTCCGAGATGCCAATGGTGACCATCAAAAAATTCACCACCTTGTACACTTGTATATTTCAACAATTATTTCACCCATTGCTTACTTAGTTGATCCATCATTCTGTTAGGTAATACATGTGTGTTTATTAGCATTTTGTAACTGTTCTTTGCTCTTTCCTGGTTAGGGATGATATGATATCGTATGTTACGATTTTGGTAAAAATTGATCGACAGGGCTCGTGTAACGCGGTATCGTCTTACTACAAGTAAAGGTTCTCAATTTCACGGTTTGCTTTGCTCAGGCTGTAGCTATAGCTCAGAACTTTTAAACATATGGGTGTCTTTCTACTCATTGACATGTTATTTAGTTGTTTTGTCCAACACTGCTCGTAAGGTTAGAAAATGTTGTAGTTCAACTAAACCAATTTTATTGTTTGGTTGCTTTTAACAAATTCCTAGAATATCAGCCATTGATAATACAAATACTAATTACTACACAATATTGTATGATGAAGAAAATCACAAAGCGAACTTGTATGGCATTTTACCCTAACAGCATCGACAGGTTTTATAATGCCTTTCAGGTGCCGCACACTACACTTGTTTCTGGTAATGCTTTCTGTCCCATGCAAAACATTAGTTATATATAAGATTTTTTTTTGATTGCTTATAAACAGTTAAAGCAATAGGGAATTCATAACGATGTTCTTCAAAGTAGTTTCGTAATGATTACCTCCAAATGACATTAATCTTAGTTCCTTTACAAGAAAAACGTTCAACTATAAATGTTTCTTTTAGAACGTACACGCCATTTTGCGATAATGTAAGTAAAATGATTAATAAATACTCTGACACTATTTCTAGGTACACCCAACTATATTTGTGTAAGTGCAAAGACAAATCACCATTAACAATCAAATCACACTAAATAATAATTATTGCCTGGATTTACAACATCTGACAGTCATTTGTCAATCGACCGCGAAAGCTATATGATTGATAACAAAAAGGCGTGTCGTATCATTTGATCCCTTTTATATAATACATAATATTATAGCTTCATTTTTGTTATGCCTACCAAGGAAAATGAGAAAAACGTCTTTGAAATACAAATTCAAGTCAAAATACATAGTTAAAGATGAATCAACGATTATTGTTAAATCTGTCAACATTAACAAACTAACAGGGAAGAAACCCAAAACAAAATTAAGACGAAAGTTTTTTTATAATTGAATAAAAAAAAATATTGTATGCTAACCCCCTATCCTGCATAAGCCTCGCTTAGAGCAACATTGTATTACAAGACAATGTTATGAAGCTTCACCTTTTGTGTTTTACGTACAATACAGTCAATTATAGTCTGTTTTAAATGTAGCTTTTCAAAATGGCGTGATGGTGAAACTCTTGGTACTTTGTAGGTCTCTATCGGGACATTCTTTATGGTAATTATTAGTTCCTACGCCTTCATCAACCTGAAACCTCTTGTTGAGTTGCTAACTTAAATAATTCTGGGTCGGATCTTACTAGGTAGTTGAAAACAAACACCATTCATTTCGAACAAACTGCACATTGGAGTTCTCATATTCATAATCACGTTACCCCGGGTGTAATAAGCGCAGTTGTAGGTACAAATGAGAAATTGCGCCCAGCCGCAACCATAACTCGGCGCTGCTAGCAAGTATATCACATGCTCGGTAAATTATGGGTAATGAACGTTGTGTTTATTTAATCTAAAATGTAATCCACACCCATAAAATAGGGAAGCCCTACACCCAAAAAGTAACATCCATTGCGTACATGTGTTACAATTCTTTGGTTTTCTGTCGTAATTATTATCCACAAATTCCATTTGTATGTGCTGAAGTTCCTTACTTGAATTGCTTTTATCAATATGATGTCGAAGAGTGTGCAAAGCATGAGGCAGGTGTGCCTTTTCGAATTCTGCGATTGTATTCGTAGTAGTAATTAAACTGAAACGAAATAAGGTTATTCGCAATTAATTTTTTTAAATTTGTTGCGATCATTCCTTCACGTAGATTTAACTGCAAACTTTCAGAGCAACTACGTGTTTCTTGGATTTGTAACAAATTTCTCCTGTGACTTGATTTATATCGAGTTGTAATTCCAATCTAGTTTCTACTACCAGCATTTTCAGTAATTTTCTTATTTCTGTATGCTTGCTGAAACCAGCATTGCTTTGTTTTTGAAGTAAAACCTTAAGGAAGTTGCTGTAACTTAGCGTATATGGTAATGTCTACTTTGCGTATTACAGGTTTCCTGTTTGATTAACAAATGATAGAAGCACATAAATCTGAGTTAATAAAGCCATATACTCGAACATTGCTCTACTGGACTACATCGGTCGTAAATCTGCGTAGGTTGTTCTACACGATTTAGTTATCTATATATCTATATAAATCCTCTGTTCCTACCCAACATGTCCTCAAATTTTTATTTGCGTTTACATGACTTACGCTATTGCTGTCATTGCCTGTAATTCAACATTTTTATTTATCGTATGTGGTTTAAATAGAAACGTTTCGAAAAGATTATGGAGATATGAAACATAATTCAGTCAAAAAATTCCCAACTACACCTTAATATGATTCATTTTTTGTTTGTACCGTTTGATCCTCAAAGACAAAAATACAAAATTACCTATTCTTGGTTCAACTCCGAGAGAGGGCCTCTGGTTTTATAAAATTGTACACACCTTTGCCTTGAGACGCATTCGAATGTGGAATCCATCAATCAAGAGTTTTATTAATATGTAAGTCGCATGTGGCATGGCTGTTTGTGACAACTTCTCCAGACTATTCGTTTTTATTGAATTTATAATAACCTACATGTCAGTGTTGCCATTATTTATTTTAGAATTCTACATTTTTTAAACAAAACCAACAGCAAGACGAGTTTTCTAAGATTAGATTAACTACGGTCTATAAAGGAAATGGCTTGTTGCTACTTGATTGAAAACGTAAAAGGGAATTCAATGGGCGTTAAAGGGCGTGTGCTTACACAGCGGTTCGCTCTTTCTCGAAGAAGAATTCCTGAATTAATTGTATTCTCTTAATTTCAAAGAAAACACGGAAACGTTTAAATTTAATTATACTTTTGCAATGCGTTTGGTATTGGGAAGTACTGTATCATTTACTATTTTTATTTTTATTTCTAAAAGCATAGATTTGATTGTTTTTTAAGGATCTGCAGAAAAATTCCTTCAATAGTTATCCGAATGCAATCAACAATACAAAATAGGCGCTGAATACAAATCATGCACGATATTCGTATTATATGTATGTAGCGTTGACGTATTAAATATATATTTTTGATTTAGGTAGAACTTTTAGGTTATAATAAAAGATTAAAGAAATTACTAACTTAGCAATAATTTTACATCATTGTGTTCACTGGAATCATTTTAAATATTAAGCATTTTATCAGTATCACTAGTCTTTAAAAATCTATCTTGACTTTGCTTAACTCTTGAAAATTGAAAGTACTACAATAATACTGCAATATCTAGAAATTTAAAGCATCTTAACTTTTCGATGTGTTTTATGAGAATTTGACTGAGGAATACATGAATGCTTCGAAATAAATACTATTATCAAGTTGTATCAAGAAAGAAAATCAATAATGTTGTATATAGGTACCACAAAATGTAAAAGGACAATAAATTTTTAAGTAAGTGTCTGTTTTAATTTAAATGAATGTTAATTGCTATTTTGACCCTCTAAGTGTAAAATACCGCATTTCGCCCTCCCCCAACGCAAGTAAGTACAAAGTAAGAACCCAGAATGGAGAATTAGAAGTTAGAGAAGCTTTAGGGTTGGTCTGACACTAATTTGAAATTTAAACTGGTTGTAAATAACTTTCTATGAATTTTAGTGAGGCAGTTCGAATTTAGAGCTTGTGTTCCGGGAAGTTTTTAAAACTTTTTTGGGCGAGGAAAAATATCGACGAATTTCACGCGAAATTTTCTCTTTAAATGAGAATTAGTCTAAAATTACAGCTCTTTCTTTTATTGTAGTTTTATTTTCCTTACTGAATTTATGGAAATTAGCTGTCTACATTTCAAATTAAAGTAATAAGTCAACATAAAGCTCTTTGGATTGTGCCCAGATGTGCTTACTGACGTAAAATGGGAACACTTACTTCCAAAATGCGTAAATAACAGTTAATATATTATCCCGCTCTTTTAGTACAATCTTCGTGGATTTGGTGCGCACAAATTAAGGGCAAAAAGAAGGAAAGATACAATTTTAATTAGAACTTGGCGGAAAGCAGCCGTACTTTTTATCCCTGTGGAATTAAATAATTACGGGATAAAACAAAGTACTTTCTAATTAGTTGCGCATTCTTTGACAGCAGTTAACATACCAGCGGATGGTTTATGTCTGAAAACTGATAAAGCAAGCAACTTTAATTTTAATTCTCCTAAAAATGCAATTACCTATATGAATTTATCGAATGTCGCAGAAGTAAATGTTTACACTCCCTTTATCGCACCTTGGCATTCGCAAGCAATCTGTTCTAATGATGACGTATAGTGCGTGAGCAATAAGTAATAAGCCCTGCACGGATGGTTCTGCGGGCGGATTTGCACTCCTGCGAGGTATAATTCAGGAGCTCTAATAGTATTAACTACGATGACATATATGAAATAGCTTCATGATAAACGGGCGTTTTGCAGTTCTTTCTAGTGTCATGTACCTTAAATCAGGTCTATAGTGAATGATTGTTGTGGGTACTATTTTGAGCTGATATAGAATTTCAAAAAATTGCATAATTTCATATTTAGGTATTCAATTTAGTTAGATCTTACAATTATTTAAACATCTAATAATACTACACATTTTTAAATATTGATTCAAGCCACGATTGTCCAGGAATGCATACTTCATCAACTTGTCCTTACTGAATATTATATTCATTCTTTGATAATATGATAAATGTGCTGAATGTTTAGATTTAGATTCTATGTATGGCGTAAGTAATTGCCTATGGGGTTAAAATTATGTATCATGCAGCTAATTGTTATATTATTTATTTGCATATATTATTATTATAGGCTAATACTTCCTAAAAAAGAATCATGAAATATAGTATTTTTAAATTTAGTTTATGTCCAATCGAATTTATATCATCGATGCTATCAACGTTCTGAACGGTGTAAATCTATGGAAAGATTAGCCATCAAAGCGCATGCGTATCCCCAGTTCGATGTCACAAAGATAACAGAATATTCTTCCAACCGTAGTTACTGTTTCGTGATTTTTATGTATGTGTTTTTGTCGAATACAAAGCAGCTCTAATCCACTTTATATACATACGCGGTAACATGTACATTGTTGCCAAACTGAAAAAATTTACGAGTAGTATCAGAAAAATATTAATACTTTTAAAATTTACGGTTTACTAATTTGAAATTATATGTATAATATGGTCGTAAAAATCCATCTTAATTGTGTTTTAGACGTACTATAAATTGGAGAACCATACAGCTATTATGGGTACAACTATAAACGCTATCTTATTTCTAAACAGTCAAAGCAACAATAAATATCATGAGGTTGAAGAGAGTTTTTGAGAATACCTCCCTATTATGAAGTTAGGCGTTGCTTTATTCCGAACATTGGTGATGTTTTTTCGGTTTGCTTAAAAGGGACCATCACACTCTATTTCTATATCAATTAAGAGTTTATTTTTTAATGTAACAATAAAAATTAAACACGTTATCGCAAAATATTATAGACTTTATTAAATAAATTTTGTATTTATACAGGATGTTTAACAAATTACATCTAATTACTCTATGTATTCGATAACTTGTTTTTGTATTTACTGCAATACCTGAGAAAGTATGATTAATTTTGAATTTTACCATGTCGAAACCTGTTTCCCTTTTCCCTTATCAATATCACCATACACTCAAACTGCAGTTTCTTCTTTTCTGTGTTAATCAATGGTAAATGTGGATAACGGTTATTCATTACAAAGTTGTTTGTTTTTCAATGAATTAATGTACAACAAACATATGTTTATAAGCGATATTAACCGCTTTGATATTTATATCATTCACCTAATGCAATTTTTCTTTACTTGATTTATTGTTGCTGTTTGCAGGCCAGAAAAATCTCATTAATTTTAAGTTTTTTGAGGAGCTACTCTGTAATTTCGATATTTTTTATAGTTAGTATCATTCAGATAGCTTTCAAATTAAAATTGAACGCCATTGAAGCATAACCAGAATGCATACGCGTTTGTGTACGTGCTTGTTCAGCCTATTTTTATGATGGTGTTAGTGAAGGGGCAATTTGTGTCTGAGTAATATCTGAAGTGACTGATTAATAAATGTTTATTTTAAACATTCCTAACTCAATATGCGTAAAATGTTACTATATATTTTATTGAATTTAAGGACGCTAATATTAGTTGAAATTGGAATTATGAAACAACTAATAATTTTCATAATCGAAACAACAAGCAGAATAATGGAATAGCATATCATATGACACAAAAGTTTCTGGTTTTCATCTAGAATAAACTTAGTAATGTGCGTGTTAAGCCCCCGCAGCTTCTCATATTGCATATACATTATGATATACAGAGCAGTCATGTATTTCCAAATATGAGTTCATAGTTGTATGTTTTCTGAGCAAAAATGAATAGATATAGTTCATGGCATTATTCCTAGCTATTTTAGCCCAAATTTCATAAAGGATTTTAATTATAATAATAAATAATGGAAATATTGATTAGATTACGTTTAGATTTTTGAATCCTAATAATAATTTTTATTTTAAACTTAATATACAGGGTGTCCATTGGGAATGCGTACCACTAACATGTTGGAAACCGTAAGAGCTCGGTCGGTAAAATGGAGAAAGATGTAGAGATCTTTTAGATAACTTAATGCTGGTTTTGTTTTTTTTTGAAAATAAATCATGGGTATTGGAAATTTGTGAAGAAAACTAAACAAAATAGAATCACTTAAAACTTGCTCATTTAACTTTTTCTTCTGTCTCCAGAAGCCAAGATATTTTGTTGTAATGGTCATTTCAAATTTTTCACAATATTCTAGTAAACCGTTATTTATATTCCAAAAACAAAAAAGCAGTAAAAACTCTCCAGAGATATCTACATTTTTTCCATAACCCACCTTGTAGCTCTTACGATATCCAAGACCATTGAAAGTCATCTCCCATCGGACATCCTGTATAGAAATTTAAATTTAAACAGTTTGTCTGGATATAAATATTATAAAATCTAGCCACTAATATAACTATGTATAAGAACAGATCATTTTCCATAAAACTGTAATCAGTTCGAGGTATAATAGGTCGATTTTAATTTACGCTCTGTATTTTTATAGGTTCATTTCGAATTAAAATTTAGTATTATCTATTGGTGTATTCAACTTGGGAATTGTTCGTAGTGTTTATGGGCCGTTCATTTACGCTGGTGTTTAATCTCTCCCCGCCCCTATAGGGTTGCGGCGGCGGCGTATTGTACACGTGGTTACACTAATTTCAGCTTACATATTGTCATCTTTGTCGGGAATATCCTACCCTAATGTTGTAAAAGGAGATGCCTTATTCTGTCGTTTCTAATCGCCAAAATACATCTGATAATTTAAGTGTATGCATGTTCTATCGCCCCGGGCAAGTACAAACCATCGGCTTCTAAATATGGGCCAAATTATGTAACTGCAATATTTTGAACACCCCCTAATGATCTGTAGGTACGCAAAAGATTTTGCCGATTTCTTTTTTTAACTGACTGTTTTGTTGCAGGTGAGTTCGACAAGTGGCTTGGCGGGAAGGTGTACGGGTACTTCCAGTAGCGTAAGTGAACGTTTGTTATTTATCCGATAAATTAATTCAAGGCACATTCTCGGTTTTGTTGAATTGCTAACATTTATTTGCTGCTGACATGCAGCGAGAGGTATGTGCATTTTGATTTTGCTTATAGTGCACATTCGTCATTTTAATAGTTGCTGGTTTCTTACGCGGAATTATTACGAAAGCGGTTTAACAAAAAATCGCTTAATAATTATTTGTGCCGTGTTTAAGTACCGTTAAAAATACAGTATGACGTTTTCGATAACGATAACGGTAGGCTGTGCAAAAAATTACTAGTCATTCAATCATAACATTCACTGCAATTACTGAATAGTTATTAGAGCATATTTCATTTACTACAATTGTTTATTACTGTAGAATCCAAACGCATGCTTTTAAATATAGGAGTACAATTTAATATCTATATAATTTAATATCAGGGGTTACAATATTCGTATAATTTTCTTAAAGTATTTGGCAACGGGGGAAAGTGAACATTTAGATTGCTCGACAAACTTTGAAGGATTTTATGAAAGTTCATTCAAGATATTTAATAAATATAGCTGCATATGTTGCCTTAAGGAGGTCTAACTAACACTACATGGGAGTTTTTGCTCACATGTAAAATGCAAAACCTTCGGACTGCCCCATATTTTTAAGAAAAATGTGTATACATAGAGATAGCAAATATATTAGTTGGATGTGAATGCGTTTGCAGTAAGTTCGTATCAATTCCATCATACCCGGAAGTGACATCAACTTCTGACTTTTACATGGTTGCCTATATTTTTTATTTTAATATACACAAAAATAATTGAGCCATAATGTAGAATTGCTTATTTTTACTGCAAACAAAAGCATCTAAAATGTCATTAATCTTTACGTTTTGGGGCTCTTGGAGGATTCTGATTGTTTACGACATTTTAACAAAAACCTTAAAGTCGCTTTCAAAAAATACCCCTTTTGTGTATTGAAACATCTAAGGAAATGTGCCATTTGTATAATTATTCAAAAATATACAGCAATTTTTGCCTCGAATATATGCTTGGTTAATTATATAGAAAAATTTAACTTTCTAGGCATTTTAACGCCACTGTCATATCTCAAAATATACTGAATACCTATCCTTGGTGAAAATCTAATGTCCTAATGTTATCAAATAACAAAGTTCAAACGGACGACAAGAATTTTCAAAAAATTGTGAGGGCCTTAGTTTTGAAGCCAGAAAATTCTATACACAGCTGTTCTATTTGTACTAAGACTTTACTGTACAAATTTGTAGATATCAATAATATTCAAAAATGTGTGTAATTTCCACTTTCGGTTTTGGCGATTTTTTCAGAAGATTCTTGTCGCGATGATAATTTAATACATATTGTAGTAGTATTTTAAATTAGTTAAGTGTGAATGTTATTTTCACGGCTATTATCTGTAACCCAAGTTTAAAAATTCAGTCTTCTTCTTCAAGTTTATTTAAACTTAATAATGTTATTTTTTATATATTCAACAAAATCGGTAAGGTAATGATAGCTAGGTCTCTTACGTTAGCTTATGCGCCACTAATAATCAGATAGCTTGAAATAATTTGCAAGGAATCCATCCAGGTTTATCAAGCAATTCAAACGACCAGTTTCAGCTAGCACGAAAATATGAGGATTTTAATACTTGTGGGTGTTAAGTTATACATTCAGTATTTCTTGTTCTAGTTTCAAAAATAACTTCGAGAACTATTAAATATCTAATTGTAGGAAATATTGTAAAATGTATGGCTTAGGTAAAGACACATGTTCTGTTTCACAGGCAGCCTTTACAGAAAATTCTGTGGATCATACTGTGTGTGTCTTCTTAAAGAATAAGCCAAACACAAATGCTAAAAATGCATAAAACAAATCAAACTATACTATTGGTAACACCATGCTAAAACGAGATTAAAGTTTATTGCTGCAACCAGGACAAATTAGGGGTTGCAAAGAATCGGTAATGAAGTTTTTTCTTCGACTGACAATTTAAGACGGTGGACGCGGCAAGTGTCTCATTCTCTGGGACGACCGCCCAGGGACGAGGAGAGCCTCAGGTTCCTTCCTTCCTATATAATACCCCGTCTACACTGTCTGGCACGTCCCGCCCAAGATATATTGCTCCCAATGCCTCGTACATAATTTCTCTGGAGCTCTTACCCGCCGTGTAGCAACCCTGCTCCCCATTCCCCGAACCATCTGAGATACGAGTTCAGATGTTGCCCCGCCAAACGCAACCGCAAGTGCACGCTGAGTCAGCCAATATCCGCATATATTGATGCTCAAACCTACACCCAAACAACAAATGTATTAATTGAACCGCTGTTGATGCGCTATTGATGCGGCTATTAAATGGGGGCGAAGTCAATTCGACAAAACCAAGCGCATGCATAATTTTCGTCCTTATTTGAAAGGGAAACGAGGGGGTACCATAAAATTTTTAAACGGGCGGAATATTTCGATCTAAAATGGAAATTGGAGTGTCACATCTTTTTGTCTTTCCTTGCGTTTTTGTGCCCGCGGCGTTGCGATGTAGTGTCAGCTAGAGATAACTGAAGATAGATGGTGACAGTCAGTGTGCTTGAACAAGAGAAATATTCCATTCCAAAGTTTCTTTGTCTTTTCTCTAGGGGCTTGCATGGTATTTAATTCTGATACATGTTTCTATCGCATACTGTCTCTTCGTAAATTGTTACAGGACACTGAAGGTTTGTTTTCGTTGAAAATTTAAGGTGGAACTCGCTCTGCCTTGTAACAATGTTGATTAATAGTATTCCCCTAGGTTGTTCCCAACAGACATAATAGTGTTTTATCATTCATTTCAATTCACAAATTGCAGGTTATTGAACTTGTCGTATAATAATATCCTCAATGTAAAAATGATAAATTATATGATTTAATGCTTATACTTTTGCCTTTAGTTAACTGATTTTCTGTTTCATAACATGTAATTATTTACTTACTACGAGCTAATTGTCACAATAGTTCGTTCGAAGAGTCTCATATCTAAATTTCTCTGTAAAATGCATTCAATACAAGTAATTAAGGGCACACTTAATAAAATTCGTTACACAATAGATCCGAAATTTAACGAGACTGTACGTTTAATCGTAAGTACACTTATTTTTGAAAGCTAATAAATAACGTTACAATAGTTAAGTCATATGCTGTTACCATTGAGCACCATCATTTTTGCATTTGATAATTACCAAATTCGAGTTGATATGGTCTGTACAAGATATTTCACATTAGCCGAGTTATACTTTTGAGAATGTATGCGATTGTTGCTTGTAAATTAGTATTTAATTCTTCGCGAAGTTAACGCTGTATTCGTTACTCACACATTTCTCAATCCATGATACATTAGGGCTACTTGATCGCAATACCAGAAAAATAATATGTTATTCTTCCATTCAATTCGTAATTAATTTGGCAAGGAGCGCTGTGCTTTATAAAAATATGTAATTTTCCTACAGTTTACACTTTGGGAATTGTTGGTAGAAGATTGATTTCCAGGATTTCTCTGTACTAAATTGTATCAACCACGCCAACAATATGGAAGGGATGCTTAACATCTTCCTCTGACTGATTTAGATTTATACTATTATTGAAGATGGAAATTTTAATTTTATCAATAGGTATCATAAGCTTGAGCTGCTGTTGTAACTACTATCGGTAACACTGCACAGGTCAACGCTTCTTTTATCACACTAAATGATCGTATCCCAGTTCTAAAAACTCAAAGGTTGATGGTTTTTAGCTCATTTTAAATAGTCTCCTTTCTGTTGTACTATTGACGTCTCCTTTGTTTAGAAATTGGTTTACGAAAAAATGGCATATAAGCTTTGTTAGTGTTACCTCTAACAGGTGGAAAAACCCATTTTTTGATAAGATATTTTCACCTAGCGATTTTCCGCGAGCCACAATCAAAACAGTTTTGTCCAATCCTCTATTTTTAACCCCTATTATGACTAATACAATTAAACGAATTGGCGATTTCTAGGTAATCATTACATCTTAGAGCTTATAGAACGAACTGTTAAGATGCCACTTGTTAATTAAAAGCAATAATAAAATTACAATTAAATAAAAAATATACCTGAGAAGGTATAATTATATAATTGTTTATAATAAAACATTCAATGTTTTCCTTCCATTACATTTATTTTGTTTATTATAGAAAAAAAGGCGTTTTAAAATATTTATATCAAATTATTATGACTACGGGTCATATTAGCTACTCCTATTGCATCTTTGAAACTTCGACCCTTCGATTTAAGTGTAAATCTTTCTAATGTTCTTATTTCATTTTTGACATTTACTTTCTCAATGAAGACAATGACGGTGGGTTGATGGTAGAAGATTAATGGTCGACGCCGCCTTGATACTCGTCACCAAGCTGATTCAAGGCATTTCAATGTCCATCACCTGTCAGTCTATATTTCTTTGAGATTATCGTGATTCCTACCTACTTATATAAAAAATGGTATGTCGAAAAAGAATCCAATATGGCTATTTTGTTTCATTTTAAGGACCTGTTACGAAAACATTCTAGTTTTGATTTGAGCAACTGAACTAAGAAACTTTGTTTTGTTAGACTATGTGGGCTTTTCTATTTGTGGAATCTGCATCAGTGCCACTTGATTAAAAATAATATGAAAATTACGGAGTGTTATGTTATCATGCGCATCAGTTTGGTCGTACTTCTGAAAAGGCTTAATTATATTAAACAGCTTTTAAGCATTCTAAGTTTTCTTATATTCCTAGCAATTTCCCACAGTCGATAACTACCAAAGTACCAAGTCCGCACTTATCGGTTGAGGTATCGGATTACTGGATCCAATTACGCGCACCGCATAAGGTGAATGAAATCATGAAATGCTGCAGTTCCATCTATAGATATGGATACTAGATAGTTGCGTTGAGCTTCCGATATCTAATTAGCAGACTCACGTAAAGTTTTTAAGTTAAGTGTTAACTGGTTAAAGAATTTCATTAGCAACTGCGTAAAATTGAAAAGTACTACAATAAGTCTAATAGCTGTTGAAAGCTTAAGCACAGAAATGTAGTTGCGTTTCCAATGCACCCACATTAAACTTAAGTATTCAACACTCGTCGGCGAGTACTTTTACTTTGTGGATTGAAAGATTTAAAACGTTCACAAGCAGCTACATTGGTCAGCTCGACACAGTAAACGTCTTTATTCTCGGCAGGCAGCTTTAATGCAAAAAGCGCTTTCCAAAGCCAAAAGTATCTGGACTTAAACCCGTTCTCTCGTGAGGAACAGGCAGGGCGGATGAATGATCAATGCATTTATGCAGCACTTCTTATTTCTTATCCGCGGCTGAATTCTGCGGTAGCTCTTTTGGCATGTTTGAAGGAAAAAAAAGATTTCAATAAGCAGGTGGGTATTTTGATTATTTACATTTGAATTATTTCTGGGACATGTGTTAATTAATGAAGCGCATTGTTAATTAAAAAACAGTTATATTTAGAATTTCTAAGTAATCTTTTATAATATTGTACTTAGATGTTAGTTAACCGAAGTACTTTTCTGCATGCTATCAGATTAGATAAATATCACCTTCTGTGTTTGTTTGTCTTCAGAGAAGCAGAACGCTGCTATAGTTTCGTTTCACTAATGGTAATTATTTAGTAAAATGAATTTTGCTGAGCTTAACCATGGAGTAGTAGATATTATTCCACACTGAATATTACCTTTAGACAGGAGCTATTCGACAAAATTTCTTCACTATCTTAAATTTAATATTGAAAACTTATTCAATTTGAAATAAAACAGTAAGTTTGCGCTAAATATCGTTACAAATTTGTTTAGAGTAGTGTGGTAAAGTATGAAAAAAAGCCAAATACATTTTAATTGGAACTACTAGCACGTAGAAAAGAAAAAGGTTTAAACCGTATCAAATAGTTCTACTTAGAGTAACTAACCCACCATTTTTGTACCTAATATGTAAACTTTAAATAGTTTTATGTATATATATATATATATATATATATATATATATATACAGCGTGTTCAGCGAGGAATGAGACAGCGCGATATCTCGAGAAAGAATGCAGATTTTAAAATTCTGAAAACTTTGTTATAAATATAAGGTAGGGGCACATATTTTGTGATAAAAAGTTTTTAAATTAAATGCGTCACCGCCAGGTGGCGCTACGTAATTTAATTTTTTTATGGAATACCCTACTTTTTATTCGATTTTCGGAATTTGCAATATATTTGTGATAACTTTCGTTATAACTGCTACCAACCTATCTGGTTTACTTTTCGAGAAAATAATAATTTTTATAAATTTAACGCAAAGATGTAAAAGATTGTACTATTCTATAGAGATAATAAGCAAAGATTAATTTATTAAACATTTTAATACAACTTAAAAGACACAAGAACATACCTCAAAGTCCAATTGAAAATACCACATTACATTAAGTGCGCAAAACCTAAAATACAAATATGAAAAGAAAATACCTCAAAGTGAAAACGAGATTAAATTAAATTAAGTGCTCAAAAGTTCCTACGTCACATTCTACACATTTCTGATAACGACGAATTAAGGCTGCACTGGTTACGTTTCGTAAAGTTTCCGGCGCTATGCTAGCAAAGGCGATTTTGATACGTTCTGTTAATTCTTCTACATTTCTGGAAGGTGTATCGTAGACTACACTTTTTAAATATCCCCACAGAAAGTAGTCTAGAGGAGTTAAATCCGGAGAA
>JABXWE010022408.1:0-22238 GCA_014611495.1 Limonius californicus
TTTTTATATATATTTCTTTTGGGGGGTTGTTCTTTCTTTGTGTTTTCTTTTTCTTTCCTTTCTTCTCTTCTCTTTTTCCAAGCCAACGATGGTATATTATTTTATTTTAGTTCTTTTAACAGAACACTGTAATTAGGCAATGCCTGTTTTGTTCTGGTAAATAAATAAATAAATAAATAAATAAATAAAACGAATGATACACGAAATTTTGAGTTCGCTCCTACGGGAAGGGCATTATAGCCGGGCTCCAGGTATGTTCCCTGCGTTCAGTGTGTCAGTTGGCATGGTACCTATAAGTCACTATCCTGTTAGTGAGTACCAACGAGCTATTGAGGTTGTGGTAGGTTCTAATATCGAAATCGAAACGTGACAGCCGACAATTGGCCCTACAAGCAAACCCCTCTAAAATTTTCATTTTTTTTTTGTTCACGTTAGTAAATTGTTTCCTACTTAGTCATAATTGTATGTTATGCTACTCAACTTCATATTTGTTGTTTAAAAAAGATGATAAAAAGTAAAATTTGTTGATAATTTAGAGAGAAATTGGGAGAAAACGTCGTATTAAAACGTATACTACCTCGCGGGTAGTGTAACAATTCTGCGAATTCCGGCTTAAGAGATAAGGTTCCATCAACAATAATAATAATATTACAAGTAAGTGTAAATAGTAAGTAATGAAGTCGACCGCCACAACAGAATGATAAAGTTTTTTACGAACTATTACGCGAGCAGCGCGAAAGATCATTTTTTTGGCGAAACTACGCGCAATGGACGCAAAGACGGTCAAGGGCTTACGCTGCACAAAGTGCGATTATAAAGTTTCCATTAAGAAGCATTAAAAGAAAGTACTTATATTATTCATGAATGAAGTACCTTTAGAAATTGATACAGATGATCCAGAATCTTGCTCACTATTTGAAAAACATCTGATATACCTTTCTAGGGATGTTGTTCAGGACCTTCTGAGATTCCTCTAAATCCCGTCGTCTTATTAAAGCCACTTGAAGATAGAACTCATGTTGGGAAATAGAGACAACGTGCTAGCGCATACTGAATCAAGGGAGTAGAATGCATAGGGGACTACCATGATATAGTTATTTGTTTATAAATGGATGTTCCGGCCGTGTGGTGTGAGTCAGTGCGTTGTCGTGATATAGAAGATAGTAGTGTGAGCTGGCCGTCGGATCACAAATGTTCACAATTTTTATATTCACATTTCTTCGGTTAAAGTGAAGGAACTATGAGTGCTAATATCGACACCAACTGTTTATTCGAACATTTCGTAAGCTTATAATGCGATATTTTCAAGCGTGAAACAAACCGTGTGCCTCAATGAAGAGTTCAAGCTAATAATCCTGGAGCTACGAAATTCATTTTTAAAGTATCAATTTAATGAGTTATTATGGACTATAATTTCTTTTTGCGTTTAGGGGAAACTTGAATTAATAAGAATGTAACTAGTTATGAGCTAAACGTGTAAGATACATCCAACGCTTTGCTGTAGTTAAAAAAAAATAGAAAAACCTGGGAGATTTGTTTGCTTAACAAGAGAATGTTTCGTTAACTACATTGAAAAGTTGTGAACATTTTTGTACGTTGTTACTGACTCATGGAACGCAACGTTGACAGCAATACAACGCAAGTTAAATATAACTAATTCATTTATTCTACAAAGAGTGTTCAAATTTAAACATAAATGTATTTATAAAAAATGATATTACAATATTAAAACGATGAAAACTATTTTTTTGCGATCGATGTAGTTCCTTACTTACGCCACGGATCTGGAAGCTTTCTAATTCCTTCCTGGAAGAAATCTTTAGGTTGCATGCGTATCCACTCTTGAACAGCTTCGATAACGTCTATATTTGATTGAAATCTTTTCCAGATTAAAAATTCCTTTAGTCAGCCAAACAAATAAAAAGGATCTATTGAAGTTTTCCTGTGGTTTTAATTGTTCTTGCAGCTGTGCGAAAGCGATCATTGCCCTAGAAAAAACAAACAGAACTTTGTGTTCTATACCGTTTGTTCCTGGTCGACTGCTTAACTTTATTGCACAAAAGTGTCGAATAATAGTCTATATTAATTCTACGACGTTCTGCAAGGCAATCGAAAAAAACCACTTATTGGGTATCTTAAAGAAAAATGTTGCCTTCATTTTATCAGCCGTTTTTGCTTTCTTTGGCTTTGGAGATATGGTGTGAGATCACTATATGCCTGTACGTTTTAACTAAAGCGTGAAATAATATACACAATTTTTACCAGTGGTCACTTGGAGTCCAAAAATTCAACTCCTGCTGTCTCATATTGCTGCAGTAAGGAAGAAGCGATTTGCAATCGATTAAACTTGTGTTTTCCGTCAAGGAGATCGGAAAAATGTACGATACATTAGATTATTTTTATGACATTCTCTAAAAGACGCCTCTAAAAGACTTCGGGCACTCACAGACCCGTCATTTAGAAAGACATTGGCCGCCGTATAGTTTCGCGGTCTTGTAAGAATTTCAGTCAAATTTAAGCTTTCATTCGTATGAAATTTGATTATTATGTGCTGTTCCACAACAACAATGAACAGCAATGTTCATGATAACTATAACTGTCAAAAAAATATTATAGCGAAACAATTGCTATGAATATGTCAACAAGAGTCGTGGCCAACCGTTAATTATATTAAGTTTTTGGAATTGTCTTCAGATGGGGTTTTAATTTAAAAATTCATATCAAAATTTGAACACTCTTCATATTTAGAAATACCCAACCATGCTCTTTGATAGCTTCGCAGTTATTGCTTCACCCTGGTTGGTGGCCTTACGTTTTGACTATTATTTCTTCAACTTGTGGACAACTCCAATTTGGTCTATCCTTCGCTAAAACTTTAATTTTATTACTATCTCACTTTGACACATTTTAAGCAACGTGTTCAACGACGTCGTCGAATCTTCTCTTCTCGACTTACGACCACCGTTCTTGAAGTTCCTTCGACTTCTGCCTTTTGTTTTCCTTAGGTGATGTTACCACCAAGGCCTTCCTTTATATGTGGTGTTTCACAACAAAATAAGGATGATACAACGCTTTTCCCGTAAATGAACTCCCCAGATATTTTTGTTTTCTTGTGTTTTAATTTAAAAGATCTAGGTTGTTATATTGTTCCATTTTCCTGATGTTTTGCGCCTGTTTTTATGAAACATCTTATATGTGTCAGTTTCTTTAATTACTTCCTCCGTAATTTATTTTAATGAAAGTTCCTGGATATTTTTTTACTGCGGAATTTCTTTGATTTAGCTTTTAATTAGTCATTCAAAGTTTTAGGATATGAAAAGCGTATTTTAAGCTAGGGGATGCATCTGATGGTGATTTTAACATATTTTTTTTAAATTGAACTTTTTACTTGATATGGGGTAAGAACTGCATTTGAAACACAAAGCACCTAAAAAAGTGGCTTCAATACAACTATCTCAAAGGTTCTACAAAGAATTATATTAATATACTATCGTTTTTGGTCCTGCATTTTACAATATAAATCACTTATGATGGTGATTCCAATCTAAGATTCCTGAAAATGGTTCTCAAAACAATATTTGTACAGATTTTCGGATTTTTACAAATCACTGTGGGGGACCTATTTAGCGGTACAACAACAGCTACCGGCTTGCTTTGGAGGGCACGTCAAAGCTGTCAGTCCCGGCTACCATTACGATAGTCCAAAGCGCTAGAGCGACTTGTACACTCTGACACCAGGCCCCAGCACGGCCACACGAATCGTTACGACTTATGTCTTCCCAGAACTAACCCGGTTTGCGGCTGGTTTTTTTTGGGATATATTTTCTTGCTAGTTATTTGAACTATTTCAAATCCGACTCGAAGACTCCGCCTACTCTCTAACCCTCTAGCTATGCACTGAAGGAAGAAAGTAGGCTTCTGAAAATCCTTTTCTTTTTCTGCTAAATTTATCCTTCACCAGGAAACGTTAAAAGTACTAAAGCAATTGGTTCACATTAATATAATTAAGTGCGAGAGATAAAGCCAACTTTAATCAATATTCCCTATCTACTCTTTCTACTCCTCAACTGCTTACGATAACAATCTAAAAAATAAACGATAATGGCTTCAACGTACATGCAGTGAAAAGAGAGAAGCTAAATTTAAACCATTTTACTACTTGCTTTCGTCACCCAATTTTTCGTATCTTCGGTACATATCCAAAAAATCATATAATAGAAGAATTACTGCAAATTAATATAACTATACGAAGAAAGGAAAAATGTAGACATCAAACGCACCGCTTTGTCTGTCCTCTTCTGATTCCCCCACATTGCACGAACAGCAGTGGAATACAAAACAAACAAAATAGTTGGTTCTAATTAATTTAATTGTAGTGGAAGAGATAAACTCAATTAGAAAGCTACTCTAAGACTCTAACCCTATTCCCTTCTCGTTTCACAATTCATTTTGCTATCTACGTAAATTAATAAGGAAATTATTAGAGAATTGGTTGAAATGAATTAGCTTTAATAGAAGGGATAACGATGACTTAATTTTGTGGACCTCTCCTCCCGCCATTGAACACTATTTCACTATACCGATTTTGTTTCACAACAAATACCATAGTCCTTTGATACCTGACTTTTATTTGTTGTCCCTCTTGTTTTAGTTTACTATCGCGCATAAAAGAAAGTAAAATGCAAGGTCAGATTTTGTAGATTATTATTAAGGAAAGTTCTTTGGTAATATCAAAGTTGGTGTCTATTTGCAACAAACACGTGATTAGCGGTATTTATCGATGTGTTTGAAAGACGTGATACTTTCAATATTGTGTTATTATTCCAAAAATCGAGAGATGGCTACGTAACCATAAAAAGCGGAATCAAATACCAGATGAGTAAACAAATAAACCACACAAGCACCATACTGTTACAGGTTATTGTAAACATAACAACAAGTACTACCAATAAAACTTGTCTTTATGAAAAAAGGATTATGATGTTACGCAAATAATGTAATTCAATATATTTCCTGTTAAAGAATCTAAGTTTTAATCTTAAATATGGTCAACTAACCTATTCTAGTTAAGGATACAACATTAAACAAGGAATTTATCAATTCCTTTTTACCATATTATCGAACGAACAACACATAGGGAACGAGATTCCTTTAACCGAAGCGTGAGCATCACCTGAAATAAAAATAGGACATTTCTTGTCAAAATCCATAAATCAACTCGCCAACAGAAGTCGTTGAGAGGTTTGTTGTTCACCGCTTTATATAACAAAAGTGAGGGCGACGTTAGTTCACGTCGTTTTAGTGATACGCACTAGATGCGGTTGCTTTTATTTATCCTCCCTCAGAAGGAAGACAAATATATTGTCTTGTAATCCGAATACTCTATATTATTATAAATATAAACTATCTTCGTGTAGTTTTATTTTCTTGAGTTTTCACGCACCTTGAAAAGTAGGGGAAAGAAAAAAATGACATACGAGTTCAAAGTTTCTCGAAAACAACGAATATGATTTAAATTAAATTTTGTGACGTGATCGCAGTCAGATGGGCTTAGAGTGGTGTGAGAAAGTCCTGCATCGCATGGGGAAGTCTTATAATAAAATAACGCTTTTTTGGCCAATCAAGGTACATATCTACACAGATATTCACACAGAGTAATGTTGTATAGTAAAGCTTGCTTGTTTGCATTATCTTCCTGGAAAATAAATTTTTCTACTCCAAACAAATTATTCCCACTAGGAAACATGTTATTCTGCAGCACTTCAATGCATGTTGTATCACTCATCATCATGAGTGCAGTCGATAAACTCCTTTGGTAGACATGCACCCACATACCATAACAAAGATTGAGTGTTTTATTGTTGTTTAAATAAATATTTTAATGAACATTCCTCCACGAGAAACCTTCTGACATACTTATTACCAGGATAATAATTGATCAATAATGGTGAATTCATTACTGAACAGCACAGTTTACCACTGTTCTGCAGTCCAGTGACGATATTCCTTCGCCCATCGTAAACGGCTGAGTCTCTATTTCTCGGAAAGCGGTGGTTTCTTGCGTGCTCTACATTCTCATAGTCCACAATTAATAAGTCTTCTGCTTACAGTAGACTTACACCAGTAGCTTTTGACCATAATTTGACAGTTCTGTAGAATTAAAGCTCCTGTCAGCCAAACAGACTCTTCTTAACGCAGTACCACCTCTAGCATAGGATATTTTTGGTCGGCCACTTCTAAGTTAATTTTCAATTTTTACAATTTCGTCATACTTCTCAATTACTTCAACAATGATTGGATAACGCTACACATCGTCGACTAATTTGATCTGTTTCTTTTTGTCAGCGAGGACATGGTGCTACTTTAGGATATGTAAAGCTCAAATAAATGTCCTAAATTCTGTGCATACTATGATACCCCCATAGGAAGAAATCACATGGTGTGAGGTCGGGAGGCCGTGAAAGCCATGGGGACAAATGCGTATCCTGCACACCACCACGTCCTATCCCATCGGGAACAACATCGTCCATCTATTCTCCCATTATCACACTGTTATTTTCGGCATTTCTAGTTCATTACTGACACGGCTCACATATTTCTGAGGATTTCGTAAGAAAACCGATCTGACATCGTCCACTCGCAGATCTAATATACACGGGCGTCCTGAACCACGAAGAAATACGTAACTTCTTGGATGCACCCCTACAATTATCATTGCCGATTAAATGCTTCTCACAAAAAGAGGTTAAGAAAACAATTGCTAGCCTGACCGTTAAAAAATCACCGGGGTACAACCTTACCACAGGAAGAGTACTAAAGGAACTGCCAAAAAGAGGAACCTCGTTAATATCTTACATCTTTAATGCCATACTAAGAACTGGCTACTTCCCACCTCAATGGAAGGTAGCTAACCTTATTTTAATTTTAAAACCAGGGCAACCATCCAATAATGTCTCATCATACAGATCTATAAGCCTCTTGCCAATTCGGAGTAAACTATTTTAGAAACTTCCACTTAAACGCCGAACGCTTATCCTACACGAAGAAGGATTAATATTCGACCATCAATTCGGCTTTAGAAAATAGGCACTTGACAGTCGAACAGGTACATCGCGTAGTACCTCATATAAACACAGCTTTTGAAGCAAAAAAATATTGTCCTGGAATCTTTATCGACGTAAGCTAAGCTTTTGATAGTTTGGCATGACGGGCTCCTTCTTAAACTAAAACACTGCCTACCATATACTTTTTACTTAATATTCAAATCATATCTACACGAAAGATACTTTTTAGTAAGGCATGAAGAAGAGATGACCAACTTGATAGCGATTAAAGCAGGTGTTGCCCAGAGTAGCGTAATGGGGCCGTTATTATACTTCATTTTTACAGCTGACTTACCAACTAATCAAGATTCAATGTTCACTACATTTGCTGACGGCACTGTCATCCTGGCTACAGATGAGGAACCTACAAGAGCAGTACAAAAACTGCAAACTATTCTAGACCAAATACACGAATGGTTTAGCAAATGGCATATTAAACTAAATGAGATCAATTCTGTTTACGCCCCCTTCATAAAAAGAAGTAGCTAGTGCCCCCGTTACCTACTCTAAATGGAATAGCAGTACCATCATCAAACAATGTTAGATACCAGGGTATTCGTTTCGATGAAGGCCTCACATGGCGGACTCGTATATGGAAAAAACGCTTACAACTTAATCTCAAACTTAGGAAACTTAGGTAGTCCCAGCTTAGTTTAGACAATTAGTATATATATTACCAATGCTGAAATAAGCACCAATCTCAAAATGTGTTCAGTGAGAAGTGAAATACTCCAATAATCTAGCATTAAACCTTTTAGACAATAGTGAGGAAAACCCTAGGCTAAAGAGATATTATACACTGGACTTACCTTGTAGATTTAATTAAGTAACGTATATTATTTAAATAGTTTTAGCGTAGAACAGTTCAAACTGTTGAACAATTTAGTTAAGTACTATAAAGTGGCATCAATGGATGGTTCCCATTTATAAGTTTAAATTTTCGCTCAGTTACATATTTCAACACTGAATTGTTTTATGTTGATGTGATAACTTATTTTCTCTTCAACACTTTCCTTTGTCCTAATAAACTTAAATTATTCCCTTTTCAAACACTAGGTAAAATCGGGCAGACTGAAAATAACTCGGAGGCAAATGCAGGTGTTAAAAATACACAGAAGCTTTGAAATGTTTAGTTGTTTATACTACCTGTGATATAAGACTTCTCAGCTTCTGGGCAAATAAGATATTCCCGCAGGTATCTAGCTCCAGTTTAAAGCAAAAGCGGATGTTCTCATTCCTGCAAGAGTCTCGTCCGTGTGTCTCACTCTTTGTATTATTCATTCGTTTATGTACTGATAATAATTAAAGCTTATAGACCAGAACTGGGTTTTACAAATCAATTTCTTAGAACAATAGTTCTCAAACTATGGGTGACTTGCGTAAATTTATTATCTTATAATTATAAATTATAATTTCTGTTATCATTTACAAAACGGCTGAGGATCACCAAAAATGTCCCTATTACAATAGGGTCGTATCTTGTAGAAATTTAAATTTAGGGATACCTTATAAGTCCTTACTGAGATTAAATATTAAAGTTATTTTTACGAAATACATGTAAAATTTCCAGAAAAAAATAGGACTTCATGGTGGGTCTTGAGTTTTGCAATATTTATCGTAGTGAACTATGTAAACTTATAATTCGATATTTATGAGAGTGGTTTGATGAGTTTGGTAAATTTCTATAAATCGTGTATGGATAAGTATATTTTGGGACATGAGTAATAAAAAAATATGCTTTCGGTGATGTATGTCACACGAATTGACGGACTGTCATTGTCATTGTAAGATTTGGGAGGGTGAGTTACCTCACGTGCACTTAGGGTGCACATAGGTGGGACCATTGTGCTGCCTCCCCAGCAGCTACCCAATTTTGGCATCACCCAAGCCATCCAATCCTTTGGATGTACTTCAGGATATTCGCAATAATTGGGGTGTTGCTTATTTTGGCCATATCAGGCCAAAAGTCTCCCAACATGCATCCTCTGATTGTTGCGACAGCTGGACAGTGACACAGGACGTGTTCTGCCGTCTCGTTTCCCCCGTTGTATCCTCGACAGTTTGGGCTGTCCGCCAGTCCCATCCTGTGCATGTGTTGATTTAGGCTGCAGTATCCATCTAAGATACCTACAAGTAGTTGCAGGGTTTTTCGGGACAGTTGCACACAATATTTGGCTGTCCCTGGCGAGGGATTTTAATTCATTCTAAAAGTTATATAGCTGCTAATTAAATCTATTTGGTAAATCAGGAGGTTTAAACCGTTGCAGTTGCTTTGGTTCGTCAGTTTTATCTATTAATCTTTCTGCAAGTTTGTTGGGATGCACTTTCACTATTTTACTATATTTGGCACTATATCTATGTATTTCCTCTTTTACTGATGGCACGCACAAATCTCTCCGTATAATTATGTATGGAACGTACGAGGGCGCAGTCGTTATTATGCAAAGCTCTTTGTTTTGGAACTGTTGCAGAATTTTTATATTTAAGTTGCTCGCTGTTTTCCACAATTGAATTTCATATATCCAATTGGACTTTGTAGATCGATAATTTGTTTTCCAAGGACAGTTATGATTCTCTAGCTATCATTCAGTATAACTTTCTTACTGTCAGACCAAGTTGCTTGCTCTTGGTAGGTAGATGTTTTCACCAGTTACTTTTAGTCTTTGGTCGAATTGTGGCAGAACAGCTGTGTATAAAAGATATAATGCAGGTCCAAACACGCTTCCTTGTGGGACTCCCGATAGGATGGGCCGTAGATTCGTATATTAATTCTGATGTTTGACCAGAAAATACCTTTTGGTCAAATACAATTTCATCAATTCGTATATATGATGTGGCAGCTGTTTTTTAACGTGAAGCACAGTACTGTATGCAAAACCTTGTCAACGGCTTGGGTTATATCTAAAATGTCCACATAACAATACCTATTAGATACTTCCTAAATCTTTATTTATATGGTTCACGATCCTGTGGGTTTGTTCAGTGGTTCAATGGTGGTTATTTTGGGATTAAGGTTTCCTTATCCCTAATTGGTATTATTCGGTAAAATAATACGTTCTCAAAATCTTTGACAGAACTGGCAATAAGTTAGTCGATATATACAAAGAGACTTCTTTTTCTGGTTTTTCTGGTTATGGTAGAATTATGGTCTGCGCAATCTTCCATCCATTTGGAAAATGGCCAGCTCTAATTAATGTTGACTATTTGTATTACTATAATAAAAATTGCCTGAAGATAAATAAAGTAGTAAGATGAAAGATTTCGTCGATAGACCCTATGTACACAATGTTTCTAAAAGATTTGTGGTAATGAAATCCTCACGAAGTTAGATTAAATGAGATGCAATGGCAGGAAATTGGTCAATGGAGCGACGGATTTCAAAAGGAGAAAACTTATTATTCGGAAGTACATATTTAAATAAAAATTAAAAGCAGCAAATACGTAGCAATATTACATCATATACTTATATATTTATTAGCACAGGAATTCAAAAAATGGATGTTTTATAACTTTTTTATCAGGATGTTTATATATCAGAAGATATGTAGACTAAAATATGTAATACATGATCTTCTAATAAACTAGGTACTATGTTCATAACAAATAACATTTGCAATAATTAATTTAGAATAACCTTAAATGAAACAGGTATATAATATTGTCACTGAGATTTCTCACCTTCTTCGAGTTAATATTCAGTCGCCAAATTAACCGTCGCTGAGTTGCCCGGCGCCTAGTTGCTCGTCGCCAAATTGCCCGTCGTCGAATTGTCCGTCGCTGAGTTGTCGATGAGGTGTTGCATACCGGTAGCACTGTTTATAAATAACTCTTATTTTGCTGCGTATACGGTTTAGTCCTCTTAGGGCTTTCTGGAATACTATTTAATGATAGAGTCCTTGTTTTTTCTATTTTGCCTCATCTTTTATGCCCTAACAGGTTAAATTAATGTAACTGAACCCGTAGGCTACCGCTCATGCTTTATATAATAACTTCTTTGATTAAACAATACTATTTCATGGAGGTGTACAATATGTATGTATGTTCTAAATACGGTAAATTGTTTTTAAAATACAGGCGGACGACAGATTTCGTGGTATCCGGGACGCGTTGTGAACTTAGTTTAACGGCAACATCGTCATTCACTTTCCCCGAAGTATCGGACTGGATATTAAAATACCGCACAATGACATCATTGTTACCATAAACACTACTGCAAAAAATATTTCTTAATTCAATTCAAAATTTTATGAAACCATAAATTAACTGAGTGAAGAAGTAAGTTGTATATTTTGTAAATATGTCGTAACTGATAACCGATTGTGTATATGTTCTTTGTGGGCTAATAGGAACCTTTCCAGCAAAGTGTCTTTTTTGTAATGCCAAGTCGCGCGATACTATCATCTTATAACAAAACTGTACAGTATGAAACCGAATGTTTAGGTCGGCCTCTCAATAAGACCGAGTAGTACATATCGAAAAAGTTGAGACAGCTGAAAGGGAAACAGAAATAATATATACATACATGTAAAGTAGTTTGGGATATAAAAAAGTGCTAGTGTTTGTGTATATTAGTTCATTGAACCTATAACATGTATGTTTTCACTTTAAATTGTAAATTTGTTGGCTTACTTTTTGTTGCTGTTGGAAACTTCCCCTTGATATTAATTGTTTATTTAAGTAATTGTGCATTGACACACCGAATACATACGCATAATTTGAATGATTCATTTATTCGTGAAGAGAAGAGAGGTAGCAAACGGAATATAATTTATCTGTTAAAATGATACAAAAGCAGCACACAGCAAGCACGAAAACTTTTGGGTTCATTACAAAGGCACAGTAAAGTTTTTGTCTAAAGCTAAAGTGTAAAATATACAGAGCTAATAATAATACTAATAATAATAATACCCACATTAAACAACATCTAATTTATAGCACCGTTTTGGCTCTCAGAAATGCATTTGCAGTTAAAAACACCACAAAAATCCTGCTTTAGTCGCACAACTTTAGAAAAAAATTATCATTATATATTACACGTTTCCAGAAAGATCTTAGGAGCTTTTTCCATTAATGTATCAGTAGTACACTCTGTATACCACAATAAGCACCTAGGGTTAGAAGCCTTAATGTTGCTACATTTTCTGCAATTTAGATTAAAACTTATTACTGGAATATTTCCCAATGATTTCCAAATCTTGGTTTTCTGCTTCATATACCATAAAAGTTTGTATATGCTTAAAATCGTATGTCACAAGCTGTCATGAGCACCCCGAGTAGGACATACGGTATTAGATGTATTGGATATATATTAATTTCGGAAGCTCGCTCTGGTTTTTCGTTAGCTTTTCCACTGATATAGTTAGCTGACTCTTAAGAAAATAGAATTACGATC
This sequence comes from Limonius californicus, assembly GCA_014611495.1. Lineage (NCBI taxonomy): Eukaryota > Metazoa > Arthropoda > Insecta > Coleoptera > Elateridae > Limonius > Limonius californicus. Next base: position 12,496 of record JABXWE010022408.1, read on the forward strand.
ACTTTGTGGAGTTTCGAAATTTATATTCTAGATACTTCGACTTTCTTTGATTTGCTACTACTATTAGTGATATACAGGGAATTTTTCTTTTTAATATACATAGCCTATGTATACTTTTAAAAGAAACGCTTCAATTTCGCCTATTGTGTAGGCAACCAACTATACAGACAACTCAAGCATGCTGTGACCATAGCGATCAAATTAATTCAATGCTAAAAAATAAAATTAAACTTTAGGTATTTACTGTCAAACAATTGTTAGAAAATTTAAATCAGAGGGATGCGTAATAAATTTCCGTAAAATAAAAACTGAAAGTAATCACGTTTTAACCGATGAAATGAAATGAAATATTTTAAAGTTTGCCATCGCCGGGAATTGAACTCGGATCAACTGCTTGGAAGGCAAGTAATGCTGACCATTACACCATTTTGCCGCTTATGTACGTGTTTTGTACAAAAGAAATATAATGTGCACGGACCTTACGGAAACATCCTGTCGATTTTTATATTTAATAAATAAGTCATCATCTGTGTCCTATATACAGGATGAAATACTTATTTAATATAAACACTGCATCAACATAACCTTCATACTCAAATAATTCACAACTATAGTTACGTTTGTTTCTGATTTTTAGTTGTCGGTATAGTTGGTTGCATACACAATAGGCGAAATTGACGCGTTTCTTTTAAAAGTATACATGGGCTATGTATACTAAAAAGAAAAATTCCCTGTATGTTTAGCTTAATTAACCACAAGTTCAATTTACATTTCAAAACGCCTTGTATTTTATAAGTATAATTAAAACCACACCCTGGAGTTAAATATTTAGGCAAACAAAACATTTTATTCATGTTAAAATACTTAAAAATCTTGATAACATTAACAAAATAAATACTTCTCTGAGGGTTAAACTTGGAACAAAAACACAAGAACTGAAAGTCGGGACAATTTCAAGGATTAAAAATGAAAAGTAAAAGACCGAGGCAAGCAGAAATAAACATCCTTTGGAAAGATTCCCGAACATGGCAACAAAGAAATAATAAACCTTCTAAGCGAACCTTCAGCACTGGCGTTTTCCCTAAAATCCGCTCTTTGCTTATTGCCTCCAAACCTGCAGCCTTATAATCCTCTTAGTCATCAGCGGGATCGTATTAACTTAAGAAATCCGGGTGATGTATAGGTCGTCTTACATGCTTCCTGTGGAAAAATGGAACTGTTATCTAAAGGCACATGTTTTCGACATACAAATGTTGCTAAATCTTTCACAAGTTTGCCCCGCAGCTACTGAGCCTTTAATACTGTTTTTTTATCAACATTTATCACCCGAACCCTTTTCTGATTTCTGGCGACAGAAGAACGTCTCTAGCAAATTGCGAAATAAATCTTAACGAATTTAGGATTATGCAGTAAAAAGTAGCAATTTTTGCACACTTCCTTGGAATATTGTTGCTTGTAAAGATAAGAAAGTGCTGTTTATCAATATTGTAAAATGAGTTATATATCTGCTACGAGGAAAAACAATTTGCTGCGCGTTAAAGTTTTCGGAGCTTCCAATCACCCCTTGTGGTTTTCTCTTATAAAGGCCTTAAATTGGTGGAAATAGTTCGAATTAACGACTCATTGCCCACTCGGTGATACGATTGGTTGGTTCTGGAAATAATTGATTGAGGTTACCGGTGACAAATTACAAGTGTATCTATCTGTTAATTTAATAGAAAACTTTAATTCAACAGCGATGGAATTAAGAGTGGGCGGAGAAGTAGTAGCGATCTCTCGAGGACAATACAGACAAAATCGTTTTTCCTCCCATACACTAAAAGACAAAAAAGCAATTTACCCCTTCTCACTTTAGCAACGTTCATTATTTCAAAGTGTACACTCAATAATTTATTCTGTAGCGATTTTTACCCCCTGGTGGGGGAAGGGATGCCGTAAGAATTTCAGTAATAGAAAAGATCCAGTGCATCCTTATTTTATCATTCTTTTAAGTGGAATATTAGAGCCGAAACCAGTCCAATGCGCCAGGTTTATACAAAATGACAGCACCCAAGTTTTTAAGGAGTTTAAAATAAGTGGAAAAAACATCTGAAGTACAGTATACTTTCAGAAAAAAAATGTAGATTTCGATTATTTGATCAACTGTAGACGTTGGTGCAATTAAAACGATAACGCTCAATTCCTCTTCCTAGTTTTGACTAGAAAAATGTTAAGAAAGTATATTTTGGTATAGATCTTTCGCCGGCCATTGGCGAAACTACCTGCTTCGATTAAGGGATGTTCAATTCTAAATGGTTGTTTAAAATTTCTTACCTCTTTACGCACAGTGTACGCTATCAATCGTTTGTGCAGGTAGCCTCGCCACAGGGAAATATAAGAACTATAGATACAATACCATTGCCCATACTATACAATATATAACTACAGATACGATACAATTTCGGTGGCTCATTTATCAATTATATCCCTTTCGGAGAAATGCTCCCATGGGCTAATATAATACTAGTACTGTCAAACCATTCCAGAATCGAAGCCGTCCCTTCAGACTCTGCATCGTACGTTTTCGATTCTAGCACCGAGAATACAATCCTGAACCTAAATTCGATTTCAGAATTGCAAAACGCTGCCCGATTCTAAAATAGAGTCCAATTCTAACTGGAAAAGAACTGATAAAAGCAATCCGATTCTAGAATCAATTCCAGAATTGGAAAACGTTATACGATTTTAATTGAGAAAGAATTAAAAATTGCAATCCGACTTTAGATTCTATTTCAAAATTGGGAAACTGTTTTTGATTCTAAATTAGAATCCAATTCTAACTGGCAAACAATTAGAAAGAGCGTTCCGATTCTATAATCGATTTCAAAATTGGGAAACTGTTTCCGATTGTAGAATGAAATCCGACTCTAATTGAGAAAGAATTGGGAGTCGCATTCCCATTCTAAATAAATAAAACTAAAAAAGATAGCAAAATTGGAAAACTGTTTCCGATTATAAAATAGAATTCGATTCGAAATGGGAAAAAATTAGGAATCGCACTCCGATTCTAGAATCAATTCCAGAATTGGCAAAAGTTTTCCGATTCTAATTGAGAAAGAATTGAAAATTGTAATCCAACTCTAGATTCTATTTCAAAATTGGGAAATTGTTTTTTATTCTAAATTAGAATCCAATTCTAACTGGGAATGAATTGGGAATCGCATTCCGATTCTATAATCTATTTCAAAATTGGGAAACTGTTTCCGATTCTAAAATAGAATCCATTTCTAATTGAGAAAGAATTGGGAATCGCATCGCGATTCTAAATAAATAGAACTAAAATAGATAGCAGAATTGGAAAACTGTTTCCGATTATAAAATAGAATTCGATTCGAACTGGGAAAAAATTAGGAATCGCACTCTGATTCTAGAATCAATTCCAGAATTGGAAAAAGTTCTTCGATTCTAATTGAGAAAGCATTAAAAATTGCAATCCGACTCTATAATCCATTGCAAAATTGGGAACCTGTTTTCGATTTTAAATTAGAATCCAATTCTAACTGGGAAAGAATTGGGAATCATATTCCGATTCTATAATCGATTTCAAAATTGAGAAACTGTTTACAATTCTAGAACAGAATCCAATTCTGATTGAGAATTCCGACCCTAAAATCGATACCAGAATTGGGAAATTGTTTCCGATTCTAAAATAGAATCCGATTCGAACTGAGAAAAAATTAGGAATCGCACTTCGATTCTAGAATCATTACCAGAATTGGGAAACGCTTCCTGATATTAGAATAGAAGTAGAAAAGAATTGCAAATCGCATTCAGATTCTATAAACGTTTTCAAAATTGGGAAACTGTTTCAGATTCTACAAAAGAATTCGATTCTAACTGGGAAGAAAGTGGGAATCGCCTTACGATCCTAGAATCGATACCAGAATTTGGAAACGCTTTCTGATTCTAGAATTGAATCCGATTGTAACTGAGAAAGAATTGGCAACTGTAGTGCGATTCCAGAATCGGTTTCAGAATTGGAACACTTATTCCAATTCTAGAACAGAATCAATTTCTAACTGGGAAAGAATTGGACATCGCATTCTAATTCTAAAATCGATTTAAGAATTGGGAAACTGTTTCAGATTCTAGAATAGAGTCCGATCCTAGCTAGGAAAGGATTGGGAATTGCATTCCTATTCTAGAGTCGATCTCAGAGTTCGGAAATACTTTCCGATCTTCGATTAAAATTCTATTGTAACTGGGAACGAATTGAGAATCGCGTCCCGCTTCTAGAATCAGACATTTTGCTTAGACTTTCCCATTCTTCCAACAATAATCTCGTTATACGTTCATAAAACTTCCGGTAGATCCAGAAATCTATGATTTTCACTATACTCTCCAAATGTACTTCTTCTTCTTCTTTTCTTGCGGTACCTAAGGTTGACAGCAGTTCTTTACAACCTCTAGTTTCGTTTTTCCAAATGTACTTAAAAATAACTTTAAAATTTAAGGCAAGCTTCGACAAGAAACTGCAATTTAAATCAACCACTCTTTTATAACGTCACAAAGTTTAAAAAAAACTTTTTCGAAAAGTATTTGTTTGAAATTCATAAATTCTAAAATATCTTTCAGTTACAGTTACTAAAAAATTAATTAAAATAACTAATTCAAAGGAAACATATACATTTCGTATAGAAAATATTAATTAGTGTTTGCAATCTTATAAATTTCCCAAATATTTATATTATATCAAGCATGTAGTAGTGTTTCAAGCGTTTTTCAGAAGAAATCTTCGTTTAATTAAAATAGGTCATTTACCGCTAAGACTAAGAAACTTATAACGCATTAGCATTAGTCTTCAATTAGTTATTTGCTTTATTTGTTATGTAATAAGGATAAATGGGAATACATCCAAAGATTTCACTGTTGTATATTCATTTTGTGAGTTTTGTAATATTCTAAACAAAAAAGATGGTATCTACACTTTGGATATTGAACGGAAAACTAGTAAAATAGTTTTATACTTAGTTTATTTATTAGTTATCATCGCTCGTGATTGGTGCTAAACCAAGCAAATCATTCATAAAATATAAATAAAATCTAATTTAATGCGCTATGCAAGAATCTTTTATTTGTTTTCCTTATTTTATGCTATCCATATTAAATACAGTACCGCGACTTTTATCACTTCAAACCAGAATGTGTAAGTTTTCAATAGAGTAAACAGAATACCTTGCATAGTAATTAAATATATTCACTTTTTTAAATCAATCAAACCCTCCTCTTCAATACTCGCACTCTAAGAATCCATCTCTGTCAATTACTATGTAAGAGAATTCTAAAGCAGAAAAATTTGAAATATTAAGTTTAGAAAGCTTTAGTGCTATAAAATAGGTGTTTTACTTTTATAGCGATATAATTATGTAAGCGCGAAAAGAAATAAATATTTCCGTAGAAAAAATATATGTTTTCGCTTTGCACAATAAATAAATTTGTGTAAAGTGGCACGGATTTATTTATTTTACCTGGGCGTTGATTGCATGCTTAAACAACGTGAACGAAGAATAAATTGCACTAACCTACACTCGGACTTATGTAATTTACTCTATAGTCTGCGTCACGGTATTTGAAAACGGCTTCTTGTAGTAATCGTACAGCTTACACGGGTTAACTTTTCTGTTTGATAATTTTAGTATTTACAAAGAAATAATCTGTTTCAGAGACGTGTCCTTAATGGTGGGAATCTGAAATTTTTAAATTGTATAAAAACTTAGATTTCAGAGGAAACTAAATGTATTGGTAAAATAGAGATTGATTTTGAAAATTTTACGCATCAAACAGCTTCATACAAAACTTTTTAGAAAATTCGATGTGATTGTGATTTGGAACTTAAAAATTGAATTTCCAGGAAAATACAACTATTTCACCTTAACCTAACTACCAATACACTGATTCCTCGTCAGGGTACTTAGTTGGCAAATGTATTCATTAAAACGAATGGATTTAAAATGCTATTTCTACGTCAGTAGGTTAGCTGATTATTTATTACACGGTTGTCGTCAGCGCAATTCTCGCCACAATGTTTCATACTCTCGGCTGCGAAACAATAAGGAAATACTTTGCCTGAATTTTCCATATTTTTAATAATAATCTCTATATAGTCAAATTTATGTACCAACAAATACCTTCTTTATTTTTTTATACTACTAGAAGCAGTATGTGGTAGTAGTTCAGTTGGCATAGCACTCGCTTTCTAGGCAAAACTTGGGTTTATAACTTGGGTTCAAATCCCTAGTATTACTAGGCAGTGTATAAAAATCTACTGCTGCAACCCACCATACACATTTTCCCATCCGGTTGGCAAACGTGGGATTTGAAAATTAATATCCTTATTTAGAATGTATATCGTTCGTATTCGATATTAAATGGTAGCCCCCTCCCCCCTCTATTTCACATTACTGCTGAGGAGAAGCACGTAGCACAAAACAGACCTGCCCAGAAAGGAATAAAAGTCACGTTAATTCGAGTTAAAACGGTAGTTCCAATAAGATCATTTTTAAGAAGGCAGAATTAAATGAACATATTACTACTTATTCTTTAAGTGTAGGACATTTAGGGACCTCGATTGGACAGCGGGAACAAACGCTGACAAACGTGAAATCACGCCTTAATAGGTTACACTACAATTCTATTATACAAATAACAAAACTAACAAACGAGCACAAAATTATATTATTATTATTGTTATAGAGTATATAGGGACGTATTTCCATAGCCATTTACCGGAGCAGTAAGCGATTCCACCACAACCGGAAATTTCGCATTGATTAATGTTCTAGTGTTCCATCCGATCACAATAGTCATAGTTGGAAATTGTGTTTTTTTGGGGTTGCAAGCCGCAGGGGTAGTTTGACATGTAGGTAAATGCATAAACAGGTAAATAATTTTTACTGTTGAGGAGGTTGTAGATCTGTTTTTGGCAGATTCACAAAATACAATTTTTATTTTAATGTTTAAATACCATCATTTTATTGGCTATTTCAGTTACTAATTTGTTCCTTAAATTTTAATTAACTAGGTTTTGTATTTATTGTTAATGTTATTTTGATCTAACATTGATGCGTAATCGTCAAACAGCTACTTCGAATGACCCATATCCGGGTTGTTTATCCTAATTTTGACGCATATGTTAACCTAATTGGCTTGTGTTCTGAATGCAGACATGTGTAATCAATGAATTATTACATAATATGCAGTTTTACAAACTTTGTACTATTCTGTAGTCATACATGAATTAACCGATGAACGTGTTTTAATACATACAGCTGGAAACTAAAAAAATATTTTACATTTGTCTAAATTCTAACCACTGATTTAAACCTATCCTGAATGTAAAGGTCACCCATTTAACACAGTTTACGTGAAAACGTAAGGCGCATATGAATATGTTGTTAGTGAGATTTTATCTCTTCTTCTATAACCAGCAGTGATGCCATACTTTTAATTTATAAATTCATAGCTATATTTTCTATTCTGAATTTTAAACATAGGTAAACATAGCTTTTCAATGATATGCAACTTTCATATTTTTCCTCTAAAATAAACATATGAACAAAATAAAATTTAAAAAATTCATAATGAACCACAGCGACAAGCTTCCCCAAAAGAAATATATATGTATATGTTACAGTTAAAACCCGTTTTTCGTTAGAACTAGTTTTCCCTAGTTAAAACTAGTTTTTACTAAATGCCTTTGTTAAAACTAGAAATACCTAGTCAAAACTAGAATTTACCACTGATATATTTGATTTTCAGATAAAACTAGTTGTCACTCCGAGCTTTAGTTAAAACTAGCACTAGAGAAACTAATTTGGGATTGAAAACAAGATATAGTTCTAAAAATATTTATTAAAAAGATCTAGGACACACAGTCATGTACCTAGTAAAAATAATAATCTTACACTAAAGGAACATTTTAGGGAACATCGACATGCAGTAGTTGCCAAGGTGACAATATTAATTAAAAGTAAATAAAATAATCAAACAAGTCAACAGAACACAATCATAAAATTTAAAAAAGCAACATTGTTATACACATACAATAAAAAATAATCAAACAACCTTGAAGTTAAAAATGAATGAGGATCTACTTGTTATTGCAAGACAAACTATCGGGGCATTTTGAGTTACAAAGGTAACCATTTTTCTTGCAGAGACACCTTTTTGACATACATCCTTTCTTGCATACGCAGCGCATAAATCCTTGGCCTGTTCCGATGGCTGCTTCCTTAGCAACAGTTCTCAAAGGTAAATTTGTATTCGGAACATCTTCTTCGTGCAAAATTTTTTCTTTGCACTTGTCGAATCCTGACCTGAAAAGCACATTTAAATAGTTAGCTTTTACCTAATAGCGATATAATTATATGATAAAACAATTAAGGCAGCGCCACACTGCCCGGCGCGGCGCGACAGGACGTGAAATGTTGTAATGCACTAGTTAGAAGGGAAGCTGTCACATTGCACCAGCGCGGCGCCACGTGACGCTACCCGTCACGCCGCGCCGCCGTCCCACCCGACGACAATACAAGCGGAGCGCGGCTGGACGTTTAAGCAATACATAGGTACATACCTGCAATATAATTTGTCGAGCATTCCATATTTCGTTCCAATCTTGTGAAAACCCTGATCATCCTTTTGAAGAACCACTCCGACTATATTAGGTAGATCTGCTTTTGCTCTGTCGACATCAGGGATTTGTATAATTACATTATCACCAATTTCTACTGGAACATGTATTGCATCTGAAGCCAATGTCATTCTCTTGGCCTGTTTTTTTAAGTTTCGATGTGCTGTTTCTCTGGATGCCATTATTTGTCGATTCACATTTGTTACAACTTCGAGATCTTTGCCATTTGGTGGTATTATAACTGACTCTATAGTCGTAGATGCTTCAGCTTCAATGTCATATTCACTGGCTTCTGCTGCAATTGGCGATTCTCCACTTGTTTTGGATGAACTTTCTGCGTCTTTTTGTTTGGCTCCGGTAATAATCTGATGCTGTCCACTGCAACTAGCTACAGGCTCAGCTTCTGCATTACCTGTACTATCCGTCATATTTATTTTATTTAACGCATTTTCGAGATCATCTTCATCTCTTATATCCTCAATAACATCTCGAGGCAAAGTCGAAGTCATAAGCCCTACTCGCGGTTCTATACCAAACATTGCTTTGTATGGTGACTGCTTAATACCGGAATGAAGTGCCCGATTTTTCATAAACTGTACAAACCGAATACCATTTGACCAATTTGTAGTATCGTCTTGCATCCACGAAGCCAACCTTTTCTCAATGTTTTGGTTAGCCCTTTCAACAGATCCTTGGCTTTGGCTTTGTCTTGGCTTTCCATGGACCAGTTTACACTCGGGCCAAAATGAAACGAGCTCATTAATGACAGAATTCACAAATTCTCTGCCGTTATCGGAGTGTAAGATGCAAGGAGCACCAAATGTCAAAAATATATCAGTCAACTGATACGCCACCTCCACGGCCCTCTTACGTTTCAGTGCACGCAACAAAACAAATTTTGTCAGATGGTCCTGATACACCATTATAAACTTGAATCCCCGATCTTCTTGAGTTTGCATGTCGATAAGATCGACTTGGCAACGGCTGTTCATTTCACAATGTAGTATGGGTTTTGAAACAAGTCCTTTTTTCTTCATACTCTTTTTACGATGACATGTTTCGCACATAGAGAGAA
>JABXWE010022409.1:0-13061 GCA_014611495.1 Limonius californicus
TTTGGAACTATTAAAGAAAGGTTCAGTAAATTCCATTACATATTTAATTTTTTAAACTGTTGTGTGCGCTCTAGTGTCTTGTAAAATTTTTAGAAGAGAGTTTATGATTATTTCCTTGACTCCACCTACGATTTGGTAAAGTTCAGGGATATATTGCTGTACTAATAAGTAACATTTCTGCTCTTACATTCTTGTACCACGATAATGAAACTCCTAAAAATATTTAAATGTCTAGGTTATTCGAAATACTGCGGTGAATTTTAATCGGTCCATCTTCATTCTCACGTTAATTAATTAAAATGACATTTCTTGAAACTGATATACATTGATGTTATATTTGTAGAAAGTTAATGCGTAAGTTTCAAAATATTTATTGTGACCTTCCTTAATACACCCAGTTTTATAAATTACGTTCATATTATTATATTACGTACATATTTTACACTTAACATTTGTAAAAGCTCTCCAACTGTATAATATCCGTTCCATATGAAGTCTTATTACTTTATTGCTGAGAACTCAACAATCAAGATTGATGGGTTGTTCGCCTTGCGGGACGCAATATGTGAGGGTCAAGTTACGGATGTAGAGTCGCAGTTAAATGTTTATGAGGTATTTTACTAATTTGTAAGACTTTTCGAGGCACTGTGGTCGGTGCAAGTGTAGAGCCAAAAAATCACCTTCATTGTAACTCGAGTGTTTTCTTAATGAGGTCGTATGTCTTCTCCGCTATTACTCTCGAGAGTCGCATACCTTCAAATGTGTAATTACGGTGCTAATTATGCAAGATGCAAGTAATATGTAAATAGTGAAGTTGTAGGAGTTGCGGTATGGCCATTTTACTGTCTAGTCGGTAAAACCGGAGTACTACAGATCTCGATTATTTATCACCGGCGCACAGTGGGACGAAACGGGCGATTTACTGGACATGGCTTTTTCGCCCAGTTATTCCCCTATAAAAACTTAACGTGGGTTATATTCTATGTATTTTTTCGTGCTGAATCGAATGGTGAAATCCGTTTGGCGATAGGAGTGATGCGAAAGAAGCTAGAGCCCATAGAATAACCATCTTTGGTTTTATTTAGTTTCACATGAAATAATATTTCACATAATATTTAATAAAATTTGTGTTTTGTTGGCGAGTAGGAAAAAATCACATACAAATTAAATGCGTAAACATGTATTGGAAAAAAGAAAAGAAAAATCTCTACTTGGCAACTGAAGAAACTTAAGCAATGAAATTAGTAAAATAAGGTACTTGTAGTCAACTTCCATCACATTATCCGTTTCTTCTAGGAATTCGGGGTCTTCAACACAAGGAACCTTGTTTTTCTACCGCTTCACATCTTACCGATACATCCAAAAAATCTGAACCAGGGTCATCTTTTTCGGGGACATCTTCAGCAACAAGAAGCAACGTTTGGGTTTCTGGGAATAACTTCTTGGCCATTGAATTTTGAAACGAACAGTGTGGTTTGAGTGTTGAAATCGTCGGATCAGAGCTGACAAGGAGATTATTAAGGATATCCTCAATTGTTGATTTTCGCAACATTTCTCTGGCTCTGAACTCTTTGCAGTGGCGAAAAACTTCTTGAGCCTCTTACGTGAATTTTCCAATTGGAAGAATAAAGCTTTCGATTATTTTCTCCCCATGGATCAACACTTTATGCACAGTTGGTGGCATGTAATACCACACCTAATGCTTAACATACATTTCAGCGGTTTCTCGGGCAAATGATCCGAATTTTTTGGGACAAACCGGTTTACCTGAAGAAATCGCTTGTAAGATAACTGCAAATCTTTTGATGACCTCCTCATTAAGTCCAGTGATTTTTGCAGTAGCCTTGGGATCGTCGAAAAACATCCGTGCCATATTACCATCGTTGTAAGTTCCAGTACCTTGCCTTATCCGATCAACATGAAGACCCAGCTCATCTCTAAACTGTTTTTGTATTTTCATTTTTCTTTCTCGCTGTTGGTCCTTGTGCAAATCTGTATTTGCTGACCACTTTTTGAAGTCCAACTTATAAGAAAGATGCAAGAGGCACTCGAAAAATCGAATTTTGGCGTGGAGAGGAGAAATGAAAAACCTGTAATGCTCTGCATTAGGAGTTCTTGTGTCAATTCTCTTCAAGTCGTTCATCATTGTTGGTGTTGCACCACACACCTAGCAGCGCATGGATGAACTTGTGTCAGTAACAACATTTATGGCTTTACCATCGATCATTGTCATGTAATGTTCTATTTTTACTTGATTAATATGTGTAGCGATTAGCGACGCAATTTGATTACATTCGTTCATTTTCTAGTTTGATTATTTCTCGAGTTTCTTTGCAGTACACAAATTTCACAGGTCTGCAGAAATGTATGGACGATGGTCTCAGGTTTTCCCAAACAATTGATGAGTCGTCTGTGTCAATTAACCTGATCGGGACTAGTGTAGTCAAGTACATCGCTGGGTCATCCGCATTATTGCCACTGTTCGATGAGAAGGGTTGTTTGTAAACACTATGGCTAGATGAGCCATCGCACCCCCATTTTGAAATAAGCTTCAAGTTTTTCCCGTTTGTTAGGTTCTCATCTGTGGGGGTGATTAACAATATTCTTGAGGCTGTATGATTCAAGAGAGATTGAAGAGGAACCTTTGCTTCCCACTTAGTTACCTCACGTTTTTCAGAATAACATTCCTTCTTGGCTTTGCTGAGCTGGTAATAAGAGGGAAAGCTTTTCAATCCTGCTTTCAAAGTGGCATCTCTCAAAATGAAGTACTGTGACTTGGACAGATTGAGAGATGTAGTTAGGGCAAGTGTATTCTCACTTGACAATGAGATCACATCAGATTTCTCACCAGCCTCGCACATTTTTTTCAATTCCTCCGAATCGTCTGAATGGTCCAATACCTTGCTAACAATGTTGGCCTTAATACTATGACGTTCTTGCCTCAAATTCATTTTAGCGGCAAAAAGTAATTCCTCCTCGGAATAGCTTGCCCTCAACTCTTCAACCCTACGGAATTTGTGCCTCTCAGACAGTTCACCGAAGGGCTTGAGCGTAACGTTGATTTCTCCAGGAGGCTGAAGAAATCCCTCTGGATACCGAAAAGTTCTATTGAGCCAATCTTCATTTTTTTTAAGAAAATATTCTTTCGTATGATCACATTCTACCCACTACCTTTTTAAATGAGCACAAAATGATTTCAGTTTATTTTCAAGCAGCAGAATGTTACTCTGAGAGACATTCGCAGGAGAGATGTTGAGCAAAATTTCCTCTCTTAGAATTAGAAAATTAATAGATCTCTAGGATTTTTTAAAAAATTGGAGAACTCACGGTTTGTCCCGAACATTGTAATAATAATCTAAGACTGGTCAGGACAGAGAACGAAATGAAACAACGATAAAAGCAAAATTAAGAACACCCAGGCACCAAACACTCATGGCCATAGCTAGCAGGTCATTTGTTTTTCGGATCTCTCTTTCTGGTCGAACGAGACGACGAAAGTTAGAAAAGGATAAAAGAAAGGGGCAAACTGCGGGCTCTTTTATCTTTTTCTAACTTTCGTCGTCTCATTCGACCAGAAAGAGAGATCCGAAAAACACAGCGTTTGGTTGCACTTTGACCCTGGAGGGCCCCTGTTCAAACATGACTAGCGGGCGCAGTCGGACGTAGTCGGATATAATTCTTTCGTATCTCTCTCACCAAATACCTAAGGTAAACATCTGTGAAGTCCGTTTTTCGGAACAACTCGGAACTTTTCTGTACGGTTTGAATTACTCAAAAATTCTGTCGAAAAACACGTTATTTCAAAGAAAAATAACATGCACCGGCTACTAAAGTACATAGAATTTTTCTATTTCCTGACACTATTCACTTCTAAAGTATGTAAAATGAGAATATTAAAAATATAAGACTGAAAGATTCTCCCCAACCTGATTGCGCTGCGAAAAACGCAACCCAATTAATCATGAATTTCCCTTAAAACAACAGATTTTTGAGCTCGGTTTTGAACTGATTAATTCAAAAAAATCGATGGAAAAACGAGATCTTTGGCGTCAAAACTTCATTGGTAGGTTCACCAGAGTCTATATGACAGGTGTATATACTTCCCAAAGCCGTAAAAGAAACTTTAATTTAGACCCATGTCGCGATTTTTACACTATTTGTCCCACTGTGCGGCGTTCCACTATTTTATCCTTGCGTGCTCGTGTTCTTTATTTGCGATTTTATTAACCTGCATTCTCATATCATGATAAATGGCAAAAGATGATACTCTGTGATATATCTGACTTGTAACAAATTACTTTAAAAAGTCAACGGCGTAAGAGGAAAACGTTAGTATACATTGCAAATTATGGAATGTTAATAGTAAAGGTTAATTATTGCATTTGCATTCTAAAAAGGTAAAAGTGCTTCAATGAACGTGTTTATTGTATAGAATCGAATGTGATCCAATATTTACTTAGTATTGCAAACAATTACTAAGGTTGAGAAAACGTTTTTACGGGATAATGTGATATTTAAAATAATTATCACGAAGTGACAGATCATTATAGATTGACAGTAACGGCATGATTTAAATGCAAATAGATAAATTTTAATGAGGTTAATGTTAAGAGTTTAACTGGCATTAGTGAAGGCTTCTTGACCTTTATATTAAATGCGTCTCCTTACCTATTTTTAGGATCGTTTCTGCATGGGGTTTCTGTGATAATTAAATAGCACCCATCGTTATATGCTTTCAGACACCTTGAAAAATGAAAATCTAGAAAGTTTCGATATGAAGTGATATTTTGATATTTGACCTTATTAAATGCTAACTTCCTGTGCATTTATATTTAAAAATTGATAGTTTGAATTCTAAATGCGAATCAATATAATTTTGCAATCATTTCCAATTAAATTATATCATTTTTTATTTGCATTTTATGATATTACTTCACTTTATTTTTTTGACTAATTTTAATAGAAATAATTAATCTGTACTAACCAAGATCAACTTTTATGCTTTAATGAATACTAGTCACAGAAATTCGATTTGTAATATTTATAACGGCATTAGATTGATTATTGATGGGCTACTTCAAGCTATGTGAAGTTTCCCAATTTACAAGGACCCTAAACTCTTTAACATGAAGTAAAAAATTTTTTTATATTGATGTACATTTTTAAAGTGCTTCAAAAAGGTAGAAAATCACCTGAAATTTTAAATAGCCTAAAAAGGTTAATAAATACCTAAAATCGTACCGACTTCTTTAAAACTTTCAGAACGTATTTTATATTTGTAGCGGGTGAAATTTGGAAAATAAATTTCCCCGACTTTTGCATAGGCATGTCTTGCAAGTGTAGTCTTAGCTATAAAGCCTAATAGCAAAGACTATACTCCTAGGAGTATAGTCTTTGCTAATAGTTTAGTCAACTTAAGTGATTGACCTTTATTCAAATTTGTTGTTTATAATCAGTCAATTTAAGAAAAGGGATAGACGAAGACGCAATGTAACCACATTTCAAGTAAACAAGCATAATCGAAAAACATCTCGAATAAGAAAAGCAATTTCCTGCCAATTGTTTTCTGTCTTACAATAATTAGTTTTGAAAGATATACATTTACTTGATCTTATAATTTAGATACGTTTAATTTGTGTTTGAAAACAGAAGCTTTTCGAAAGTTTTTTCTACACCAGAATGGTTTGTAATGTTAGGATACATGCTGTTTCAAAATTAGTTTGAATGACTGGTGCCGTAAACGCTAGTTTTACCAGCAAACACTGGAGGAAGAAGCAATGTGGTAAATTTGTACCTTTATTAGTACTTCTATGCAATGGTCATTTGATTTTAATGAAGCCTATATAGCTATATCTGCATTAATGTTATACAGAAGTTCCACTTTCTTTTTAACCGTATAAAAATGGAATAGTCTTACATGAATTGATATTCGATAAAACGTAGAAACAAAGAAAATAATCGTTTTGTTCAATTAAGACAGTTCCGAACTAATACATTCACAACATTTGATGTTTTCTTAGCATCTTTATGCAAGGCAGCTTTCAGGTGAACAATTCAAAAAGTGCCCATAAACACAACATACATTCAGTCACATAGTAGCTACGCATACGCATACTCTTTTTAAACTGCAGCGCAATTGTGTAGATACACCGCGCGCATAAATATATGTCAATCTCAAAGATTAGTCTAGGATGCAACCAGTATTGCTTATAATCTCCCATTATTTTAGGTTGTTCACACTAACTCTAATAGTGATCACAGTGTCCAAATTGGTCATAATTTTCACCTTGTTGAATTCATCGTGGATTCAACGTTAACCAACAGTTTTGTTAAACCCTGGCGACACTGGTGACAGCTACACTTGTAATAATAATATCTACCCCACTCAAAGCTCCTACCACTATCTGAGCTTTATTTGGATTCAACGGTTTAACGCTAAAAATATTTACTCTTAAGATATACATTTTATATGGAAAATACTACATTGGCTATTAAAAAAAATCGTGCTCATGGTGGACATAGTGGGTGTTGTGAGGTGTGACTAAAATCTGTAGTGGAGCCTCTAGCCAAGGTTGGGTTTCTACTAGGCTATCCTGTAATAAAATCATCCAGAAATAACATACCTCTGTCTTAAAGACGTGTTGAAGTCTCATGCGCCAGATTGACTTGTGGGTTGTCCAAACAGCGGCGCAGTAGATCAAAACGAGTGTGCGGATGCGTAGCTGCTATATAATGTGGACTTTTGTTTACATGGATACTTCAGTCTTTTGTCACCTGAAATCAGTTTTAAGCAGGGATTGTAACCGATGCGTAGCATCGTGTGCAGAAACATCCGAAACTACTGACAGCAAGTGCCACTTCTGGTTTACCCATTCTGGAACCAGGCACGAAACAGAGAATGAATTTTTGAATGTAGTACAGTATGCTTTGACATTTATTGCTTTTCCTATTACAAGCAAAATCAAATTATGGAGTAAACACCACTACTGTAAAAGTAAAATGTAATTTCATATTTCACTTCCCTATTTAAAACATATTATAATTGATTGATAGTTGATATTTCCAGGCGGAATCCAATGATTTCAAATATTGACCAACCTAACTCGTAAAGGATCTTGATTTCAACAATGAAAGGTGGAATTATCCCCAAAGCTTAATAGCAATTTTCAAAAGATGCCAATTAATGTTGGCTATCAAGTTATGTCCCATTAACTATTGTATCAACTTCTTTGTGCTCTGTCAAATCACATTTGTTGATAGTAGGTTATTTCTATTTCTACATCTGCTTGCCTGGCATTATTCGAAACAAAACGTGGCAATAATGTATATATGATATGTTCTTAAGTTTTAAAATAAAATGTAATTTTTGCCCATACGATTTGCTTTAGAAAGGAAAGACCTGCTGTTACATTCTTGGATTATCTTCAAGCGTATTTACTCACGCATAGCTAATCATAAGACGTCGGAAGATATCGATCACAGATATAATTACAAAATAATTCTGGCCGTATTCCATACCAGGAGCCAGAAGAGCAATAGCTACTGGTAGCCTATATTAATGTGAACCATAAATTGTGTAATAATTGTGAATGAGTAAATGTTCGTCTGGTATGTCGGGATTTATTTGCATTTTGGTACGTGACTTTTCGAGACAGGATCATCAACTTTAATGATTGAAAAGAGTGTGTGACTATGTGAGTTAGTGACCCGATATTTGGGAATCCCGATTTGGTCCGTGTAAACATTTTGTTGACGTTTTGGGTACGTGTTGGGCGTTATATGAATTAAAATTAGATATTAAACAGTAATGAGTTGTCTAAAATTTTAATAGTTTGCTCTAGACTAGCGACATAAATGCTCTTGAAGGGAAGTTTAGAATAAATACACTACCAATTTATTTTTGTTTTGAAAGTGCCATAATTAACCAGAATTTTTAAAAGAATTTAAATTGCCCTTTTTATACAAGATCCAAGATAAGGAATCATTTTTTGCTCGTGCAATGACAGCGTAACTAATAATTAATGTTGAAGTTGACATACATTTTTTTATTATCATTTTTATGTGCTTAACAAAGAATTTCGATCCCCAACGACATGTCTGAAACTTGCGGTAGCAGAGTTTTTCAAGAGCATGTAATGTAAGCCAATCAAATACAACTGAAATTATAAATATGTATATGTATTAACTGAGTATGTAACATGCTTTATACAAATAAATGTTCATAGTTTCAATTTATAATAAGCTGTTAGGCTTATTATAAATTATTCTATAAATGTTGTTTGTAAACATCCGAAGATGATCTATTTCCGGTTAACGACGCCTCCTTTAAGTTCTTTCTAAATACCAATGAAATATTTGTGTAATAGTGAATGTTAAATGCTTTATCACACAAAAATAACTAAACTCGATATTCCCAAATAAACAAATTTTACACTAGGGAACGAACCCCCTCTATTAGCATATCACTTGAATGAATTGACCAATAAATGTCGAAAATATTTTTTATATTTATGGACAAAAATTATAGCCACATTTTTCATTAGCGCGCCTAACCATATTTTCTTTGATAATTTGCACTAGTAACAGCAGCTGCAATTTATTTTCGTTTAATATGTATTGGATCGCCTTACGGATTTCGTTCTCTCCCTCGGACATTTTCAAAAATTTAAAAACAGCCTCATAATTTTGCGAAAGTTAAGAATTCCAAAGAATTGTTGCTAACGATGGAAATATTTGACAAACAAACTTTTTTCTCTTTCCATGACAATTAATTTTCTTCTTTGCAAGCAAATGTCTTTGTCAGTGCATTATATCCTAAATATCATTCACACTAATGTTCTTTGATTAATGATTTTGGCAGTTATCACTTATATTAACTGCGTTTGGAAATGGTACTCGCGCTGTGCTCTCGTGCTATTTGTAAACCAACAGAATTAATATTCGTCATACTGCCACTAAAATTGTTGACACAGTTTTTGCATGGATGTGCTAAAATAAGTACGTATGCGTTGTTAATGATTCTTTACTGTTCTACTGTTAACAACGTAGTGAATTAACAAACATGTTTTATAGGTAAATTTAGTATGTGCATTCCAGTTTGACCAACAATTCATCAAGGAGCTTATGAGTAAAATCTCCGCGGAATGGTCGATAATTATGTGAACGATGTCGTAAAAGCCGTTGATGATTGGTAGAACTATAAAACTAAATTAGCGAAACCTACATATTTGTTTTATTGCTGCTGTTATTTCGTATTACTTAAAATAGACAATTTAACGCTGTATTTATTTCGTAGTATGTAAAATAAATAATTATAAATTATAAAAAGGTAATTGTTAAAACCACTATAAAGATGTTTAAATTTAGGTACCAATTTTGTTAGGTAAATTTTTGGAATGCCTTTGAACGATTCGTAAGTTGCGTGTTGTAATATTAGGTAGTACAACAAAATATTAATTTTTTAAATTAACCCGAATGTATGAATGGCAACCTCGACAGGGTAAAGTAAAAAGAGGAATTGATAAAGAAGAAGAATTTGATCTTCCCACTGGTTCTAATTTAAATTTGTTTAGTTTTTATGCAAGTTGACTACGAAATATATATTAAACATCTTTTGAACCGCTAGGAACCCACAAAATGGTTTTGAAAAATGTTTGTCGATGGATATGTGCACAGTCGTCGACATCTCGAAATTGACTTGTTTGATTCTTTTGAAATTGTAAATTTAGAGGCTTATTATAATCTAGCCGCAACAATAAGGTTTCGAAAGTATGTAATTCAAAATCGAAAGCGAATGGTACCCATATTTGTTTGATAGCTTTTGTAACACTGCCAATTTAAATCGGTAATATTATCGACGGCGGTAATGCACATCGAACGCTTTGTTACCAAACTCGGTAGTTTTTAAATTAAGATCACTAGAAATTTATCAGAGATCTGATTATACGTGTATTTTATTCTAAAACTGGTAATCTGATCATTTGAAGTAGTATGTAGTAGAATTCGGCGGACGTGAATTGTACTGGATTTTATCTGAGCCCGTACTGCGCGGAGTACCCCGTACAGGGAGGTATGGATTGCGCGTAATCTTATAATCTTCTGAGATGATAACAAGTACATTACACCTTAGGTAATACGGCACAACAGCAAGACCATAATCTTCAACGAAATCAGAATTTTATTGAAGAAAAAATAGAAGCGTATTAAGCAGGAGAAATCTTCCGTCTTCATTTTGTTAAATGGGTGCATACATTAATAACCAATAATTTACGTTTTTGCGTGATTAGTAGTAGAAGCAAAATACTTGTTATGCGCTAAAACCTCTCTCAGGATATAAATACCTGCTTCATATATGCAGGGCCGTAGCGCCTGAGGCAGACTACACTAATGGCTCCTCTTTACGAAGTGCTTTAGACATATTTTGTTCAGCTAAAAAATTACAGGATTTTTCAAAATCGTATATAATAAGTACTCACGTAACTTAGCACCTACACAAGGGTTAATATAGTAGCATGGCGTCTTTTCTAATGCTCCGATTTTGTGTTATTGTAATACTTTTTCAAATCCAAATTTTGTTTGGCGCCTCTGCAGGTTGGCGCCCTGAGGCGGCAGCATCGTTCTCTTGCCTATCGCGGCGTCCCACCATGTTTTTAAAATTCGCCGCACGGGTGAAATGATAGATTACTTTATGCGCAATCCATGTGCACCCCTCCACGCAAATCATGTTTTCAAAATAGACTACCTGTAAGGGACGACGGATTATCAGATTTGTTTACGCAGAATTCATGTACGCCCGTAGAATTGTAGTATGTTCAAAAATATTGAAAATAAACCTATTGTAATAATGGAAAAATTTTCAATAGAATCTAAAGATTTTAATGAAATTTTGTGTTCTAATAAACATGGCATTTTTTTAAATTATTGACACCTTGAAAATTTGTAATTTTATCACCCGTTATTCAAAAACCCGTAATCCGTTGGTAGAAACCTTAGGTTCTTTAGTAGTCCTCGCGCATTAAAATTACAGCGTACTTAAAAATTTTTGACAATAAAGCAACTGTAATAATGAAAACAAAAATTGTAATAATCCAAAATTTGTGTGATACGAACCTGGAAGACGTTCCAAAATGTTTTTTCCGTATCTTCTCTGTGAAGCCTTCCGTGAATTTTTTGGTATTAAAAAAATAATTTTTTGTTTTTGTGAGAAGACAGGATAAAACTTACAGCTAAACATTTGAGAAGCAGTTGATATTACTTCGGGCATAAGTTTACGCATGAAGTTACAGTAAATTTCCGATGTTATATGAAAAAATTAATTTTAAAATACTTTTAACCAGGTTTTTCTTATAATTAAATTACCAGGTTATTTTTTGTTATTAATTCACTTATATTTATAACTATGTATAGCGAACAGGCCATATTTTGGTAGAAACACTGTAGTAATTTTGCCCACATAAATAAATACGCCTTCCGAAAACCTACTTTATTGTATAAAGGACTTTCGGCTGTAACAGACACCCAGTCGCCCGAATTAGTCGGTTATATCGAGGTTTTTCTGTATTTCTATGTTGTAGCGAAGACACAAACCAACTCATGAAAAAGTGTTATTGGAAATATGGGAAAGTTCAAACAAGGTGTTTCGCATATTTTTTATTTGTTTAATATGTATTTCGACGTTATGACGCATATTAAAAGGAATACACGGTAATGAATATTAATTTCAACGTAATGAAGCAAGAGACATTTAGTGAGGAAAATATATTTACTTTTTGGTTATTAAACTAATAAAAATAATACTTTAGTGCAGGGCCGAGATTCACTTTCATTTCTGTTATAATTCATATTTTAGAAGAAAGGGGGTTGAATGAAAAATATTGCTTTACTATGTTTAAATTTTTAATTGAATGGACCTAATTTATACAGGGTTGGGATAAAGTATGGAACCAAGAAATATCTTTTAAACGAAAAGAACGATATTTATGAAAATTTGCAGGCAAGTGCAATGGAACAAAATGCATCTGATGTAAATTTTTTTGTTAATAATATACTTCCGGTTTAACCGGAAATGCCATCAACTTCTTTAATTTAAATGGACACCCTATATATTTTTACAGATTTTGAAAGAGCTTGTTATTTTGAATTCATACATACTGAGTTTAGTGTAAAAAAATTTGTAAAAACGAGGAATATAGCACTTTAATCAACCTCCTTTGAGTTTTTTGCATTAGAGCAAAAAACTATTTAGATAAACTAATTGATGTTGTTTGTATGCATAGTAATAAATAAACAAGTACTGTTTAGTACGTCTTTTGTTCTCCAAGTGTCAAATTCTAATTGACGGAATTAAATTTTACAATTTAGAATGGTTCAATTAAGTGAAAAAGAGCGTATTGAAATTTTAATGATGATCGGTTATGGTGATCGTTTTAGAACTCATGAAGAAGTGTGTCATATTTTTAATAATTTGCATCCGGAGAGCAATCCTATATCACGCTCAACAGTAACTAAAACATTACAACGTTTTAATACAACTGGGATGGTACAAAATTTGCTAAAACCTGGAAGACCGCGGACTGCAACGAACGAAACTGTTAAACAAAATATTGCAATCGATTTAGAAGAATCACCTCAAACTTCCACCACAAATTTGGCACTAAACCATGGTATCAGTCGACGTTCTGTAGGAAAGATATTAAAAAGTGAAAAGTATCATCCGTATAAGGTACAGTTGGTTCAAGAATTGTCAGACGATGATTTTGACCGACGGCTGGAATTTTGCGAACGGCTAATGGACATCTGTAATGTCGACGAAAATTTTGCTTCTAACATAGTTTTTCCGATGAGGCAACTTTTTGTTTAAATGGAACAGTTAATCGCCATAACTCAAGGTATTGGTCAAATGAGAATCCTCATTGGATGTTTGGATGGGAATTGTCGAAAATAGGCTTATAGGCCCATTTTTTATCGACGGAAACTTGAATGGTGACAAGTATTTGGATCTACTAAATAACGAAATTATTCCTGCACTTCAACAGAATGGGCAACTACCACAAAATGTTTTG
>JABXWE010022410.1:0-17270 GCA_014611495.1 Limonius californicus
CACTCGCTTCTGAAGCCGATAATCCTTTGATGAATTCTTTAAAAGTAGCGTCTCTGTATTCCCGTAGCATTGTCTTTAGTTTTCTTACTGCGGAATTGTAACGTTGCTTTTCTTCTGGGTAACGTGTTCTCTGCCACTCCTTTCGTAGTCTTCTTTGCTCTGCTGTCTTATTAGTGATTTCCGCCGGGTAGCCTTTCTTCCTGAGTTTATCTGGTATTATGGGTGTTGATTTCCAGGCGGTGTTCTGTACTGCCTTCAAGAGATCTTCTACTGCCGTTTCGATGTCATCTGCTGGTTTTAGTTTTATGTTTAGGTAAATGTTTTCTTCAAGTATCTCCCGGAAGTAGTCCCAATCAGTTAGATGATTGTGAAGTTGCGGCTTGAACCACGGTTGTGGAAATATATATTCAAGGACGTTTTGATAATATACTCATTTTTGATTTTCAATACTCAACAAATACTATTGTGTCCAATATCCTGTGAGTTGTTATTACTGTTCTAATTGTAATGGCTTTCGTGAACTACGAATAGACGTTTGATAGCATCGAATACAGCGCAGTAGTAGACGCGCTGAAAAGAAGTCGGATTGATAACAGATGTATTGCATCTATCGAAGATATCTATAAGTCAAGCACATTCAGAATATAACACCACGAATCTGCAGATATCATCAAAATAAACAGAGAAGTGGGGCAGGGATACTCTTGTCGCAAAAAATGTTCACAGCCGCGCTAGAAGATGTGTTCAAGACATTGAGATGAGAAAGGCTTAAACATTCATGGAGATCGCTTTGTTATGTGATTTTCAAATTTGCCGCTACACTTTATTAATTCCGTAATTTGTTTGCCGCTTCATAGGAATAAATATCGCTATTTTAATTAAAGTCTTATTTTCGGTTACCGTTTCACTATTTTGTTTTGTCTTTCGAAGTTCGAGATATGTTAATAGTTCCTTTGTGTGAAAACTGCAAGCCTTCTTTTTCTTCCGCGCTAGACCTTGAACGCTTCCTGGAACTCGAGCGTTAAAAACAAAATCTTTCTAGAACATTGCGCAATATTTCGTAATGTGGTGCAATTTTGAGGGGAGAAGTGCAGGTCCCCATTGCATTTGGAGTTAGTCCATTTTAGACCTTTGTGGGCTCCGTTCGCCCGTACGGGGGCCGTAAAGAAAGTGAGTGACAGTCAGACCTTTGAGACCGACCGTTGTAACGTTGCATATTGGTTCCTTTTTCTTCGCGGCGCTTTTGCTATTCTGTTTTACCGTACCGTTTTGTTTGCTGTAGAGCAAAAGTAAATCGACTTAACCGTCGGATATATGCATAAGCGATAGCAAAATGTACGCCTTGGTGTTGGACAATTAAAGATATAATTGCTCCTGTCGAATTTAGTTCGGATCTTTGTGATGTAAAAGGGAAATTTTGCAAGTGTTTTGCTGGAATTTGGTTCGTTCCCGTCGTCCGAAAAAGTCTCGCTTCTGTCCCCACGTCATCTGACCGAGTTGAAAGCTAACTCGGCCCTCTATAGGGGCGTAACAACTACATCTTGTCTCAACGCTGCCCCGAAGGACGCTGTTCTCCGATCCTTTATGGTTTTTCGACCCAACAACTGGAAATCGCCATTATATGTGCCTACTCCTCTGAACTTTAAGGTAAAACAGACCAGTTTTTTTGTGTGTGGTGAAACCAAACTTGCGCCCGACTTGCAAAAATTAGCGGAATTAAACTTTGTCTTGTTAAATCCAAAAAAAAAGCGACCTTCAGTCAAAAATCTTTTATTTGCACGAAATATTTGTAAAAAGAAACTTTATGCTGTGTTTTCCTGTAAACTACGCCATTGACCACACAGATATATCGCAGTATAAATATTGTGAGTCAACGGCGTCGTTTCCTGAACGTTCAAGGGTTTTAATTCTGTACTTCAACCTTTTTGGTGTTATAACTTGTCATTTCGTTGTATTTTGCCATATGTTTCATTATATGTGTTTTAAAGTTTACTGTCTCTTATTGTGTCTATTATACTTGCTGCTGTAAGAATTTTGCAAGCTTCAAATATATATAGGAGGAGGCATAAGATAAAGGTAGGTTCCATTCACGTGAGCTCGGCCTTCCACGAGGACCTACACAATCAGCTGGATTTGGAAGGTGGCGCCCACTTATTTTGACTCGCCCGGTACACAACTAAAGATTTTCCCCCATAAGCGATTTCACGAACTCCCCCCTACTCCTCTGAGCTAAGCTGTAGGCCCTTTTCCATCAAACTAGTTACGAATCGTCAAAAAAAGCTCGATTGGCCTGTAACAAGATGTTGATGTTCTAATAATTGTGATTTAGAGTTTAAAGATCATAATTAAAGGGCAAATTGGCGTTTTAAAGTATAAAGTTCCTTTGACCAACATTTAAAATCGATAAGTTTGATATAAATTCGTAATTATGAGTTTAAAAATCGGTGTTTACCTTCCGCGTTTTATATTTAAATTTCGATTTCTGAAACAGATCTTTAAATTAATTATTAAAATCTCGAGATAAACTTTAACTTTAAGGAAGCTCGTTGGCAGGTTAAATTCTACAATGATGCTATGAGTTTGAAAATCCGATCTTAGTTTTAAAAATGAGGTTTTGTGTTTCACCATTTGAAATCGATATCTTGAAATTAGAATCGTGGTTTTACGTTTGGATCCGGTGTTGACATAGTTAAACCTGAAATTGTATGCCGAGTTTTCGCATATAAAGCGAAATATCGTGTCTCTACGTTAAAGTTGGTATTTAGAATTAAATTGACTTTAAAGGCCAAACTCTAAATTTTACGCTTGTATTCCATTTTATAGACTCGACATAATATACACAGCATTCGCCTTCGTTATTAAGACTTTAGAGATAAAATGTTGTCTCTATGGTTTGAAATACAGATTTTGATTGCAGGTAAATTTTGATTTTAATTACGAGATCGTTTTCTGATATTTACAATTCTTAATTAAAGTGAAATTGTTCAGTGTTGAATTTCAGATTTTAACTGAAAATTCCGAGGTTTAGATCGAGGTTAATAAATAAAGTATACATTGGCCTTTCCACAGATTTTCTGTGAGAGTAACGTAGAGGTGCTGATTTCATCACAATTAATTATTTAACTGGTATTCATGCCAGTATAAATGGAAAATATTTTTGAGTTTGATAAATAGAAAAATATTTCCTGAAACGACAAGCGTTACAGAGTGAAGGTAAGATCCTGGAATATAAAACAGGGCTAAAAATGACAGCAATCAGCAACTTAAAAAAGCGTGAGCGGCTGCTTTCGCTGTTTCAGAAACAAATTTATATTTTACTGCCGAGATATAAAATTTATCACTGCTTATTCTCAGGAATAAAGGTTCTCCTCCCAAATTGTGAAGTATGTTATATACACATGTAACATAATGAAGTGTCTGTATGTTTTCATATTTTATGCTTTATATGGGTCTTCGCCTTCCCTGTACATACATTTTTCAAATTTTTGTCGGTTTATGATACACGGGTTGACGTTTTACAGCGTATTGCTTTCTATAGCAGAGGCTAGATGTATTTTTTCCAAAAACTAGAGTTTGTCGAGTTAAGATAATGTAATTATTATTACTAACTCGATAAAACCTTATTGAAAAATATTATTAAATTGCGTTTTAAAAGTTAACACAATGGCCTGAAAGCTTTATTTCGTCTTAAAATGGCAGCGACAGGAATTTCTGGTTCAGTTAAGAAACTTCACGTCGAAAATTGTAGGGTAGAAAATGACACAGATGCGTGGTGTCGCTTTTAGAGATCGATTATGCTTTTAAAGTCGGAGCAATATTACGAAATTCTACACGCATTTTGACGTGTGGCTGGTTTTGCTCTTTAGCCCCATTTTTCTCGACATCTGCGTCGAGTTATATCAAATTCACCACATAATCTCAAATCAAAAAGGCGAAGGTCTTCATTCGCAGGGATTTAAGAAGATATCTAGGTCATTTGTTACTTAGTTTCAGATTTACCAGCATTAATATTTAAATATTTAATTAATTATGGAAGGAGAGATCTCTATGAAGCCTTAATTCTTATTGATACTAAGAAATGAAGGAGCAACTGCTGACTTTTTTATATCAAGCAATTCAAAACAGCTCTGTCTGGGAAATTTCTTAGCCGAGTGTGGCATACAAAATAGTTGCTTACGGCTTCTGAATCTATAATTTTGGAAGTACAAAGGGGTAAGCAATTTGCTTCCACTATAATAAAATTTATAATGCCGAAAATAAACTCAATTTTCCTTCTCTGTATTAAAATTTTGCTAAAGCATTGGAAATAACAGGCGTGTAATAGATAAAGGTTGTGATACTTTTATCTAGCACGATAACACATATAATAATAATTATGAAGGTCTTAGCATACCAATTCTTACACATACATGGTTATAATAAGTCAACTGACCAACACGTAAGTAGGTTGAATAAGAAATAGCCAAACAAATAATATACAGCTAAATGAACAGCCAGATCGTAATATGACTGACTATTTAAGAGGTAGACTAGCAGATCATAAACCGGGTAGATAAATAGAAGAGATAAACGAGCTAACTAACGAACAGTCAAACAAATAAGCTTACTTTCAATTAAATAGCCTGAGAGTAAACTATTGGCTGACAGGGAAACAAATAGATAGTCTAACTAACAGATAAACAGCTAGATAATCAGATAATCATAGTATCGGTGAACAGACAAACAGAGATACATTACCAAGCAATCTGTACTACTGTACATACAAATATACATCAGGCAGGGAGAGGGGAAAAGAGACTTTAATAGATAGACACGTAGACATGTTATCAAGCAAGTAGGGCTAACAGATAGTTATAAGAAAATGTGTAGATGAATAAATAGATAAATAGACAGGTAAATAGATATGCATACTATTACTCATCAGCCAGAACAAAAAAGTACACAGCTAGATATTACCAATTATTATTTTGAACAAATAGTTAATTATAAGTATTATTAAGCAATTAAATTAACATTCAAATGCATGGATGTGAATAGACAAACAGATAAATAAAAATAATCATACAAACGGGTACATAAGACAGGAAAAACATAATCAGTTTATGAGATACACACATTAGCAGATGATGAACCGGGTAGATATAAATATGTAAAGATACTGGCAGCTAGATAAAATTTAATATTAAGTTAATATAGATATTAAGCAACAAGATAAAACTAGAGAAAAATATACTACTAGATGTATGAATAAGCAAACGGATAGCTTTAATACACAGACATATAGATAAATCCTCAATAGATAAGAAGACTAATAGAGAGGTACTAGCAGAGAGCCAAGACAAAGAATGCACAGAAAAAATACAATACAATACATAAAAGGGGGATATTAAGAGATTTATAGATGCACAGTCGATTTACTATGAAGATAGATTAACAGAGAGCCACCTACATTTATAGACAAGCAGATTGATTACGAAATGGTTATTCAAGTTGTTAGACAAACCTACAACTGAAATAGAGAAACACGCTGTGGTACATATGTTATGGAGAATGTGGTTAATTGGGCATTATGGGCATTATTCATACTGCTCGGACACTATATATAAACATTGGAGATATTGGGTGGATTTATGAAGATGTGTAAATTATTCCTCTGACTGGGCATTCTATATAATGTCTCATGATCTCTGGGCAAAATTATGAAATATTTTGCAACATTTTAACTTACTATATTGGTCTCCAACAAATTTTCATACCAACATAGTAGGTTAAAATCGTTAATAATTATTTTGTAACTTTATAGAATAATACATTGACATCACGAAACATTATTTATAATGTCTCACTAAAGTAATAAATAAACACATTTTTATCAATCTTTCACATATCTCTAGTTCTTATTGTATAGTGTCCGAGCAGTATGAATATTGCCCAATTAGTCAATTCCATAACAGATACATCAAAAGACGAAGAGGTATACACGATAACTAATAGACTGTAAAAAGAGTCGTGTTGTGTAGATATCCTAACAACAGACAGATTCGGAGCAGGTATGCATATTAGTATCCTAAAACATTATCTGATAAATGCATTAACAGAAAAATAGTCTACAGTAAATAGACATACAGATAAATTGCATATTGTACGAGTAAACTAATAGAATATCTAGCATTAACTAACTGGTGGAAAAATAATTATGCTATCAGGTAGGTAGACTGAGAAACGAACAGACAGTATGATGTTCGTCGGATTTCCCATGTACTTGTATTTAAATTTAGAATGTTCGTTGGTGTATTCCAGCTTTTATTCAGAAAATCGAGCCTCTCAGGACCATTTCATCCCGAAAGTAGGGTCGTTTCGAAAAATCCGCACCTGCAAACTTGTTTTGCAAAAACCAGGCTTCATGTTTGTTGACCGTTGTTAGATTTGTTGTTAAGAATTTGACCACGGTCGCACTGTTATTGCAAATAATTACCGTTATTCTCGTAGTTAGAGTCGACTATTAGTCGGATAATGAAAACGCAAGAACCGGCTATGTAGTAGGAATACCGCGTGGTTCCTTTTTCGTTAAATATGGATAACCTCAACCCCGTGCCTGTTTTTACTTCCCGTAAGAGCTGTTGTCCCGCGATAATCCCGTACTGCAAGTTACCGTTTTTGGCATTGGCCATTTGTTCCAAATCTTTCAAGTGCATCATCTTGTGTAATATGCCAGTTATGTTAGGACGGTAGCGCCATTATTTTTAGTTGTTGTGCCATTCGACGCCATTGATCCGTGACGTCAGCCCAGCGACTCCATTGCTCGGTGACGTCAGCTCAGCTGTCCTTTTCGTCTCGACTTTAATCCTTGTTTGGAGCCATCCGAGAGCGAGCCTACCTTCTGGCCTCTGTCTGCCTTAACGCTTGTTCCGTGTTAAGATGAAAATTAACGGTTTTATTAAATATCAGTTAATATTGTCAACGGTTGACTATTTGTTTACAAACTGCTTTAATGTATGAGGCCTAGAGAGCAGTTATATCGAGAAGAAATAGAGCAATTTTTTTGCCATTTGTTTACAGCGACCTTCTATTGCCGTTTGTGTATGAGATTTTATAATTAATTGTATTTGTCATGCTGTAAACTCATCTGTTATTGGCTACACAATCTTTCTTTTTTTGTATCACTATAAATATCGAAGTCAGTGACGGTTTGGGCCTCATCCCAAGACATCTCACGGCCATTTTCGTTTTATAATTAGCTTATCCCAGAACCGGCTCTGGTCCTGTTTGTACGTTGTTCGTTTGTAAATGTACCAAGCTTTTACTTATTCATTCCATTTAATTTTTAACCATTTTTGACAACCTACGAATGTTTTGTGAACTATTCGTCTTTGTGTGCGTATTGTTAGCAGTATTGAGGCAGGAAGAAGAACAACAAGGTAGGTTCGACTCCCGAAGTTGTGGGTCCAAGGTGCTTTCATGAGGATTTACGTATCTACGTAACCACGCCTCCTTTCTGCGTTAGTCGAAGAGCCTTTTCTATCACTGTTTTGTTGCAGCCTGTTCGTTTGGCGCGTAATTAAAATATTTGGCGCCCAGCGTGTAGTCACTGTTGTTTTGGCCCTTAACAAAGCTTTCGTACATTTTAAAACGTGCTTATTAGTCAAAATCTCGTCATAGATTTGTGGACTAAATACCTTTCTCTTAACGATAATCCTGTAACGAAGAGTAGGCAGAAAGAATATTCATTGCTTTAATTACTGATAAAATGACCCATTTACGAATGTATCTGAACGTGCATTTACATTCAGCTTTGGAACAGCGAGCCATAACACGGGGTCCTTTACATCAATTTGTATGCATAGACACTTTACATTGCGTAATTAATAGACACACATGCGTTAATTTCAGGGCTACACTATCCTCTAAGTTGATGAGACTGTATGGAAACTTCACGGAATCGCTTCCAAATCAAAATTATTCAGAATTCAATTCTGTTCAGCTACATCGCCCTAGGACAAGTTCTTATCCGCTATTGTAATTTAATAAGTCGCTCCTAAAAGTGCAAAATGGGAATGCAACGTATTTACATACAAAACGTGTCGTCGAGAGGCGAGTCTTTGCTCTCACCCTAATCCAATTTAGCGATATCAGCAAATTTCTTCTGTTCCAACAAACAGGATCCCTTAGGTCGAGGGGGTATGATCTTCTATGTTTATAACAGGGGTAAAATATTCAGTAGAAAAACTCCCTACATTTTAATAAAAATTTTTAATTACACGAAACACATGTTTCAATATACGCTTCATTTTCAGATACAACGCGTCGTAAATTTAATTATTAATTTGTCTAATTGTTGTAATTATTTATTTTCATTTTACAGAAGTTTGCTTTGGAACTTATTGTGGTTTTCGCGGTTAAAACAGGTTGTTGGGGTTTTTAGTATCCCTACAATAGGACTTTTAACTTACATGTATGGTGCATTTTCCGCTTGTATTTTTTCACTTCTGTACTTGCCAAAATTCAGTTAGCGTTTGAATTTCTATCTCCATTTACTGCTCGGGTTAGGTAATTGAAAAGGAACACGCCGCTGTCGATAAAGCGATGCAAATGGACTCTGCAGAGCTGCTCCAGTCGTACAATAGCGCAATCTGAGAATCCTATCCCATTCGGAATATTTGCTGAGAGCGTCTTAGAATTTTAGATTTAAGAATTTTCATAAATGCTTGTCATGTTTCATGTATGACGCCTGTGGATCGTGTCGTTTGAATGGCTTTTCCCTGCTGGTGCTCCCAATACCAAAAAATTGTTTCCCCACTCTTTTGTGATAGCCGAAAATAATATAGCCGGAAGAAAGGAGTTATTTAACGAATAACGTTATTAAAATCCCATTTTTGCAAACAGATTTTAAATTTTGCTGCCGAAAGAAACGCAATCCGATGTTCAAAGGCTGAAGCACAACACGTTAACATCTGTAACAGTCAGTCAAGCCTAGTTGAACGTTGATTAAATGCCAATCCTGCTTTCAATGAACTGAACATCAAAACGAAATACTCGCCGTGGAAGAAACAGAAAACAAAATGGAACGAACTTTGGGCGGAAACAAAATGGGATTTAAAGGGTTCAATGGAAGGCGCTTTAAACTTTTTCATTTCAGGTTAAGCCCATTACTAGTTAATGTTCAACCCTTTGTGCAGAAACGGGCATTTATGTGTATTTATCAAACTTTCATCATTCCAGAGATAGTGAATTATGAAAGAAACTCGTGTTATTTAATTTTTCTGTGGAACTTTTGAATATTTTCCTTTTGAAGTGCTTTTTAGTATCATAGGTAATTTAGATTTTGCATTTTCAGCTTTCATTAAAGTTTTACGGACGAGACTTTAATAGAATATTAATTTTTTCAAGCACTTAAGATGTCTTAAAAAAGAAATTAATTAGTAGATCATGACGGATATCTGTATTTTAAATTAATATATATGGTTATAGCATCACGCTAGGTTAGTATTATTTTGATATATTTGACCAGTTTCATGTATAACCAGCGGCACTAATACGTACAAGTTTGAAAAATGTTAAATAAGACCTTTTATAAGTCGTATAGCTTTGAAACTACTGCTTTTCTGGATTAAATCTCACTTGCTCCGGGCAGCAGGAAATTTTCTGCGGATGTTTATGTAAATGTGATATCTTTCCGTGTTGCTATAATAAATAAGAGTTTTATAAAAACTTTGAAGAATACAGAAAATCCGTATGAAATCCGCAGATCTACTAAACTGGACAGCGAATTCAGGTTTAGCACTTTCTTAATTTAAATAAGGAAATACAAACAGGACGTTCGAATATGTATTAAAATCTAGTCATCTACAGAAATTCCGGAATTCAAAAAATTGGGTAATCTAAGTAAGATGTCCAGAGATTTTTCGATTTGTCCAAAATCCAAACAACAAATTATTACTAAGGGTGAATTAACAGGATGAGCCGAGTGGTGATTCTTTGTTTATTAGTATGACAGGTGATCCTTTTCGTGATTATACGGTGTGTTAATGAATCGCAGGGACAAACTTCTAGGGCTTAAAGTATACATGAAAACAAACATTTTTTGTTAATAAATGTATGGTCAAACGTGTTTCCTTTCACGAAAAGAGCTTCTCAAAGATTCTTTAAGAAGCGGCTAAGTGTAGGCAACTCAATTTACTACCTACTATTTGTTTCCATAACGACGGAAATTAATACAGGATAAATTTGTCCCTGCAATTCATTGAAACCCTGTATAATCACCTCAGATTAGCACATTTGTGTCACTACAAACATTTATTATTAATTTATAGGACTGCTTCTATCAAATTTTCCACAATCATTTATATTTTTCCATTCGAACTAAATATATAACTTCCTCGGTTTAAGAGGAAATCTTCTAGATTAAAATATTATAAAAACTTTTACGATTCCAATTCTTTTTTGCATCTTAAAGCACATCTGGGAAAAAATTCTGAGCGGCGCTGCTCGCTGCACTCGTAAATGCTTATTACTAAGACTGAACTAAATAAATAAAAATATGCATTATATAATTACATGTGGCAGTTTCCTTTCTGGAAAATACAACAAACGGAGGAAATTCAATTTGAGAAAAATACGCATTTAATTCGTTTCAATGAGCACACCGCAGACGCTCCCGTTGGCTCATTGGAAATCGCTGTTTGAGTTCTTAGCGCTACTAAATCTGCTCCACAATATAAACGTCAAATAAAAATTTCGTTGAATTCCTAAAGCCGGGTTTGGGAGAGGCTCGTTAAAAATATCCCTGTCAGCCTAAGTTTCTGCAGAATTTGGGTTATTAAATATTGAGCGTAATGTGCGGTCGGGGAATCGTTGACGCAGTTTTTCACATTTGATGACTCTTAATCCATTTTAAAGTAGCGTTGTCGAGATTTATGGCTGGCCCCATCTGCTACGAGTGACAGAGTATTGCGATTTATTGACAATATCCCAATCTGTATTAATAATTTCTGTTTTATTGCCGAACCAGATGGTCCTTGTTGGCTTTAGCCCGGCGAAAGTTGTTGGATGTCCCGAAAATTCTTAAGATTTTTCTCGTAATTGAGTTTTAAACGCAAAAACATTATTAATACTCTGTCGCAACGTTAAATTGTTTGCTTTAAAAGCTTACTCCTGTTTGCATTACCGCTAAAGTTTGCGCACTAGGAATTTATAAAACTAAGGAACTTTAGGACAACTTTATGGAAACTAAGCAGAATTTTCCTGGCAACTTCGGTAGTTACCTTAGCCCGGAAAATCCGCGCTTAACCAAAGTCTCTTATTAATTAATTTTTACCCCTATAAAAAATTGAAATCGATGTAAAGTTCTCCGTAAAACAGATCGCACAATTTCGCTTTCCTTTTGCAACTAAAACTAATTTCATGTCTGCATTACATTAAAATTATTACTTTTCCTAATTTTCCGAGACAAATGGTTATAATTCCTTAATGCTCTCATAATCCAATTTGTAATGTAAAGCTCGAAACTTTTAATTAGATTTTCTTCTTGTTAAAATGCACATGAACATTTTCCGTAATTACCCAACCTCGTTAAATTTTTACACCTTTCACAAGAAAATATTCTATGATTCTTACCTGTAGAAGTGGTCAAAAGCAGCAACAACACCAACATGGTCCAGTTCATTAACCTGCAAAGATTTATCAGCTGTGAGTTAAGATTTAAAGCACAAGAGCATTTTCAGGGCGCGTGGGCGTCGAATAGCGATCGTGTTCGATTTATGCGGGGTCGTTTTCACTTATGGCGAGTCAAAAACTCTCCAGCATCTGCTTTAGCGACGGATTTCGTTGCCAGAACTACCGTCATGGTGCGCCCGATTCTGGTCTCTGCTGCTGTAAGACTGAGCGTCCCGACGCCGGGCGTGCGCCGCTCACCACCTGCTAGGGGGGCGGCACCCCGTTTAGCACTACACTCTACAAACGAGGGTTTGATTATGTGCGCTCCGAACTGTATCTAGTTTTTTCAATCAAATTTCGAATATTTGACGATAACAACCCCCCTAATTTGTAGTTGAATCTGAGTTATGACCATTGAATGCCGTTTGGTTTAACAACCACCTCTGCAACTTTATGGCAATTGTATGGTATGATCAACAAAATGTTTGATAACCGTTAGCCATGGAAAAGAAGACGTGTGTATGACATCTACTAGTATGGTTTAATAGTTGTGAAAGTATTTTTTAGTAGGTAGTAATATTTATTATTCTAGAACATAAGATTCACAGCTGCCTTAAGGGTCTAGCTATCACTACCTTGTAATTTTTACTTCATATCTAAAAAACGGCAGTATTCCAAACAAATAAAAATTATGTTTAAAACCAGAGGTAGCATACATTTATTTTTTACGTTACAGCACTCTATTTACCATTACATTGTACATAAAACTTACAAACTATTACATACCAGCTGTATTAAAGCTTTTTTTGCAAATAGAACTTCAACCCGAACTTCATCGCCTGTTGTCATGCTGACTTCTATTAAATAATCATTAGGGCGAAGTAAGCAGAACCGGAAAAACACAAAAGTACCAAGGAGTTGACAAATACTCGTGGTCTGCTTACCCAACATTTGAATTTCTCTCATTTTCTACAAAAGTTTAAGATTTCTGGCTCAAGTTCAATTGCTGCCATTTATTAACATATTTTTATTGTGGAGAAAACCCTATAATGTGCATTTTAAAAATATATTACCGATTTCTTGATGTGGCTTGTACACTGCTATTTGTTTAGATATGGGGTAAAAACTCCAATACAGTGATGACTAAACTTTCTTGAGGTATCTGTTCAACTTTATTTACTAAACGCCACGAAACATTTGTATGAAATCCACTTACAGAAAGTTAAAAAGCTCTGAGGATTATCAGTTATGCATTCCGTGTTATAGATTAATAAATAGTTGTAGTAACTGTAAAAATATAAATGCGCGCATTTATGTATATCATGGCTAGTCTGCCGAAAATTTGTAGACCATTTCAACTAAAGTTTGGACCTGAAAAGCTCTAGATCCTAATTTTCAATAATAAAACTTCGAATGGGGTCGTCTGCGGTTCCATGTAATCAACTACCCTGATTACAGTTTGCTAATCTGCACGGCCGAATCGAGGGATGGCTTTAATACCCTTGAAAGTCTACAGCGACCAGCAAATTCAAAACAAGTTTGATGAAGGCTGTAACATAGACACTCTCTATGACTCAGGAATTCTGTCATGCTGGAAATTTGATGAGTTGACAGAGCGCTGCTTCTGATCTACTAAAACGCCATGAAACAGGCTGTTAGATCCTCTGTTAGGTTCTTGGGGTATGTTTAGATGACCTTGGTTGTCTCATCAAGTGGAGATTATTGATTTCTTAAAAACTTGTCCTACAATATAGCTTAGGGATGCCCAACATTGTAACAAAATTCTGCACGCTTGTAAGTTTTTTATGAAGACTTTCCGGTTTATATATCTTGTTAACTTAATCCTGCAGCTATGTAAAAAATACATTTTTGAATATTACTTTATGTAATTTTTAAAGTGGCATTTGATCAGGATTTCTGACTGAAAAAAATACATTAATCGTATATCGTAACCATGTCAATGAATTCATTCTCTTGCCCCAAATTAAGTTAGAACCGAAGATTGAGTTCTGTTAGAAAAGTTTTTGTTCTGTTACGTGTTTACTCTCTGCTTTCAGTTACATTCTTCACAGTCGTACTTCATTGTCCATCTTCTGACAATTAAGAATCTTTCCCTTCGCTTTATCTACTTTCTATGAACGTTTATAAACTAATTAACACAACTAACTTAACATTTTAACGCAACCAAAGTAAAACTATAAAAGTTTTAGAGAAAGTATAAAGTATTCGAAGTTCTGAGAGTATACACTCATACTTAAAGGGAAAACTTTCCTATAATACGTCGAAATTCTTCTGATGAGGCTCTTTTCAGGCCAATTTTTGATTTAGAGTTATTTTGTTCGGAACGCGACTGAATTCCTTTTAGACTCAATTCATTCGACCACGTTTCGCGTCCTCATCATTGGCTGAAAACATCGTTCCTTACATAACTTTCAGCGCACGTCCATTTTCAAAGAAGAACTAATAATTTTGCTCGCTCGAATATGACGAGGGCTGCAATTCAAAGACAGAGCACTTCAATGCACTTTTTTGGGCAGCCTTTTCTTGGAAATTGTTTATTTGCAGGAGGAAGTCATAATTAGGGTGACTAGATGAAAAGTTTTTTCCGAGAGAATCCACTTTGTGCGTTGGCGAGCCCAAAGAGCTTCAAGGTTGTTGATTTTTTTAAGTTAGGAAAAGATTTTGTAAATACTATTCCCTGGGAGAGTTTCTTATGTTGGCTGCGTTGTTTTCCGAATAATATTTCCTTGTTTATAGGAGCTATAAATTACAAGCGCGGATCCCCATTAATTCTCACGTTTTACAATAAAACCTCCCCATTATTAACTGATATTTTATTACGTTCCGCTGCATTTTGTACTTCTAATTACTATTTAGAACTCGAGGGCTATAATTTTTCGTTTAGCGTAATCCGAGCTAGTAGGCATTGATAAATTACTTAAGGGTGAAACGTAACACGTCTCAGCGATATCATCTATCATTACATTGTAATTTGTAGGAGCTTCTTAAGAATATAATAATTCTCTTTTTAAGGCTTCATTAATTAGTAGATAAATTACTGAAGTAAAGCGCTAGTTAATTATATTAACCAACAGTTACAGGATTTTGGCACAGACACATAATTGCACCTTAATTGTATATGCAGAAATAAATGGAAATGATGCAGATAACAACAACGCTGCTAAAAAATAAATAATAGTGGCTCTAAAACTGCGTAAGCACCAGAAAAATTAAGCTTTTTATTGCAGGATATAAAACAGAAATATTGTTTCATTAACATGTACGTTAAATCACATTTTCAGAGCCCGGATTTTATATTTGGGGAATTAGTTGTTATTTTTCTGACTGGAAATACGGAGAGAGTTTGGATAATTTTAGGTTTAGTACTTTTGGAAATTTAATGAAATATTACTGAAGTTTCCTTTAAGATAGATATACGAGGTGCGTTCTAAAAGTAACGAGACTGATTTCCAATAAAATCTTTTTAATTAACAAACATACAATTAGACTCTATCCCCACCTTTTAAGTAAGTTCCCTGGGACTGAACATAACGATTCCAGCGACGCTACCATTCTTCGTAGCAGGGAAGTCTTCGTGTGAGAGACTGTTTAGAGTCCTCGCCGCGGCTAACTGGATGTTTCAGCAATACCGAAATGATGTTCTCTCTTAGGCGAGTTTTGTTTTTGGGAAACAACGGCGCCAAGTCAAAACTGTAGGGTGAGTGATGTTTTCCAGCGCCAAAAGCTCCCTCACAGACAAATATGTTTGACTCGGTGTATTGTCGTGGTGGATGATGGCAATGTCAAGGATCACTCGCAAGTCCCTTTTTCTGAACCGGTCCAAGACCTATAGGTAAAAACGACGCTCCCTTGCATTTTTCTGTTAGGAGAGTGAAAATCAAGGGCGCCCTTTTACAGTGTACGAACACATAGCAAGACTCGAGCTCAACCTATGATAGTCCGGCTATATATTCCTCAAGAAGTCCCCATTGGGAGCGTAAAAATAATTTTTCATTATTTTTGGGACGTACCTCATACGCATAAGTAAGAATCCGGAAAATCCGGGTATTGAAGTTAGAATTCCGGAAATTTCATGTGGTACGGATTTATGTATAGTGGTAAGCTAATAAGAAAACTGTTATTTTTGCAAAAATCAAGGAAATCCAGAAAAACGAAATCTTGGGGTTATTTACAGCTATTTACTTCAAAAATAATTGACTTGAATGTTATAGAAAAAATACTTATGAAGAATCCAGATAATCCGGAATCCTAAGTATGCAAACCGGAGATCATGAAACAGATTGTGCAAAAAGAGGTTTTGCACTTTTAGCAGAAATTAAATAACAAAGGAATTATATAAAATTAAGAAGTTTTTAAGTGAATAAAAACTCGAAGAAAATCCAACGGTTAGCATTCTTGTGCCACCAAGAAAATTATAAGATAGAATAATGAAATTCAACGGATAATAAAACCTGAAAATTTTTCAGAATCCGGACAATTTGTGCCGCAAGCGGCAAAATAATATGTTTAAGTTTTAAAAAAAGACTCAAGGTAATAGCGAGTCCTAGATAATAAATCTGGTGGCTATTATAAAACATGTATGGACAACTCAAAGTTTTGTACTGTTCCTCTTCTTCGCCTTTTCATCTTTTATTCGTGCACTGTTGTTCAGAGACCCCCTCGGCGAGCCTCTAATTCTCTATATCTTGAGATTTACTTCTCCAGCGTAATCCTAAGGTCCTTTTGTCTTGATATCATCTCTTTTCGTCGTTTCGTTGTTCATAGTCTCCAGTTTTGTATTTTTTTGTTCCAACTGTTGTGACTTTGCTTCATTATACGACCACAGAATTTTCATTTAAGTCACCCAACATGTCTTTATTTCTGTTTTTTGGCGGATCTATTTGCTTATTTTTCGATCGCTTAATTTTATTTTCAGCATTTGTCGTTCCACGCTTCTCTGCGTTTTGGCGATTTCGTACTATTAGTATAAATTATCAGAAAAGTTCTTAACTGGAGAATAAATTGCAGAAAGAAATTAGGAAATATAAATAGGACAGCCAAAGTTTATTAATCGGAACAGTATTTTAAAGCTAACTTGAAATTCTCAATCGCTTATTACCCGTAAAACTGGAAATGTAAGTGAAAGCTCAAAGGTTTTCTCGAAGGACAATTGTATATAAATACTTTTCACTACAATTTGCAAAAACAATTTATTTAGTATCATGGAAGTATGCAAAATTTAGGATTCCGGAAATTTAGGGAATTTCAGTAAAAGTTTCTGCAGACTTTCTAGCATAAATAAAACTTAAACAAACTTTTACGTATAAGGATTTACACGAGTCTTTAAAAATGGAAGCTCCAGACTACAACTTTATTAC
Organism: Limonius californicus; assembly: GCA_014611495.1. NCBI lineage: Eukaryota > Metazoa > Arthropoda > Insecta > Coleoptera > Elateridae > Limonius > Limonius californicus. The sequence goes on from JABXWE010022410.1 coordinate 17,031, forward strand.
GGGGAACTAGTTAAATAATTGCCACGCAAGGGCCCAGTAATTCCGACCGTGCTATACAATGCTGTCCTGAGACTGGGTTGGCGACCGGGTGGCGCAGTGGGCGAGAGTCCGCTTCGCAACCGGTTGACCCGAGTTCGACTCCCGTTGTGGCCCGAATTTTAATTAATTCTGGAGCAGCGGGAGTGACTCGGTAGCATAGTTGGGGGGGTTTTACAAGGGTGGGGCATGTTAGACTCGTGC